>JACWFO010000416.1:0-16779 GCA_019775505.1 Leucosporidium yakuticum
GCTAAGCTTCTGTTCGCTTTCGCAGATGGTAGTGAACGATTTCTAGCGATGTAACTGATCCTCTCCACCCCAGCAGCGCGTTTCGTTTCGCTCGGCTTGTCTCGACCGAGGTGAGTCCGACGTCGGCGCCTCAGCCGACGTTTCCTTCCCTTCGTCCGCTTGATCTTTGATCCATCACCCCCACCTCGCGCTCTCTTCTCTCGCTGTTGGCGAAATAGGGCGCACATCGCTGAAATTCATGACAATCGAGACCGGAGCTTGAGAGGAGAGGAGAGCATAGCTAAGCAAGGTGTACGAGAGAAGACCTCCGGGAACCGACGAGAGATGATTGGAAATTGCCGAGTATTGAAAGATGAAAGCCGAAAGTCGAAAACCGAAGCGAGACGAGAGCGGCGAGAAGTGGTTGATACTCCCTAGTAGCGACGCTTAGGCCTAGGCGTAGCCTCCGGATCCTGAGCGGGAGTCGTAGGGATGTAGGGGAAACGCGATCCACCTGTGGAGAAGAAGAGCGAAAGTCAGCTTTGTCGCCTGCGAGCGGAGCCTCGAACGAAGCCTGCTCACCCTGCAAAGCCGAGCCTGCGCAAAAGAAGGGCGGGGGTGAGCTTCTGCTAGAGAGGCGGAAGCTAATGGAGCTACACTGACCTTTGCTGTGACCCATTGGAGTCTTCGTTGCACTCGGTCCCCAAAATTGCTCGACTGCGACGAAAGAAAGAGATCAGCGCTGCTGGCGTGAGCGGCCGCCTTCGGTAAAGACCGCAAGCTGTAGCTCACAAGACTTAGCAAGATTGGGCAACGAGTCTGCAAAACGGGTGAGAGCGAAGCATCAGCGAGAGCTCGTCGACCGAGTACGAACATCTTGCTCGGCGATCAAACTCACCCTCATCCGCCACTTGGGACTCCGACTCCTCCGGGATAGCCGACATGGACCTCTCAGCTCCCATGAAAGGATCGAAGAAGGAGCCAGCTGTGCAAGTGATAGGTTAGTCGAGGTCGCCAGGACCGGCGACGAAGGTCGCTCACTAGACGAGCTGGGGAGGGAGCCTGCGAGTCGGAAAGGAGGCCGGTATAAGTAAGTCGAACTCGTTACATCTGGCTGCTTGACCGAGAGGAGCTCACCGTCGAGAAGGTTGTCGCACGACATCCGTCCATCGAGGTTCATGCGCGAGTTGAAGAGCGAGTCGGCTGCGACGCGGAGGGGTTAGTAACGGTCTAGTTATTTGGGTGCAAGCGTAGCGTACTTGAGATTCCCGGGAGAGATCCTGCGAGGAAAGAAGGAGGCGCCAGTGTGAGCGAGCGACGGCCTCAATCGGCGAGCGGACTGACCCTCGAGCAGATTGGGGACGCCCGCATCGACGACGAAGGGAAGCGAGTTGCCACCTTCGATGGAGGCGAGAGATTCGTAGAGATTCAAGTCTGCGGAGGCGAGAAGTGAGCAAAGTTTTCCCCTCTCGGCGCTCGGCCTTCACGAGGAGAGCGTACTGGACACACCCGGGAGCGAACCTGTGAAGGCGAAGAGGTGAGTTAAAGTCGCTTTCAAGGGTTAGACCGGCGAGGCGACTTACCATCGAGGAGGTTGACCATGCTATCATCGACGACGAGAGGGAGCGAGTCGGAGGCGGAGATGGCGATGGCGGCGGGGGTGTTGGCACCTGTTTCATCCAAAGGTCAGTGGAGTTTGAGTTTCACGAATGGGAGTTGTAGCGCACTCGAGACGGGAGGAGGAGACACTGCGAAGTTGCGAGAAAAGCGGCGTCAGCGAAAGCTCGGCTCGGTCCACAAGCTCAAGCGGCAACATACCCATGGTCATCTGAGCATCACCATCCTCAAGAGCAGTAATCTTGACCGCCTTGCCTTTGTGCTTGCGCGCGATGGCCTTCGAATCGGAGGCTGGGTGAGGAGAAGGGTCAGCCGAGCCCGAGCGCTCAGAGCTCAAGAGAGCGAATCGAGACACTTACACTTGACTGAAGAGCTTCCACTGGACGTCACGGACTTGATCTCCTTCTGCGCGACAGCAACGGTAACGGGCTTGGGAGTGGGGGTCGGCTCGCTTCCGCTCATGCCACTCAACTGCGACGGAGGGCGGGTGGGAGCGTCAGCACTCGCGGGAAGAGAGAGAGCCTCGAGCTAAGCTACGTACACCGCCGGCTCCAGGGCCCCAAAGACCTTGGCAAGTTGCAGCGTGTCCAAAGGGGAAGGGAGCGTCGGCGTCGGGTTGCTCTTGGCACGCAGGACAAGGCAATCCCTTGAGAGCGGCCTCGTAGAGGCGGATGTTGACCAGAATCTGTCGCGGGGCAAGAATCGAGTCAGCGACACATCTCCTACGACTCAAAACGTTGAAAGCGCAGCTCACAACGCCGCCAGCAGCGAAGACGTCCTGCTCGGTCGAGCCGGCTTGAGCACCATTCGCCTCGGCGCCCGTCATGTCGTTGACACCGTGACTGTCCGTTCCAGTGAGCGCGGAGACGTTCGACGAAGAAACGATCACGGGGGCGAGGACTTTGGGACCGGCGACCTTCTTCTTGGTAACGGCCTGTTTGTTGGCTGGTGAAGGGGGGCAGAGGGAGGTCAGTCGCCGTTCCGACTCCTCCGTCGCCTAGAGCATTAGCCACTCACCGGTAGAAGTAGGAGGAGGGGCGGCGGCGGTGGCAGGCGGGACGTTTTGAGAGCCGACTGAGCCCTTCTTCTTGGTGGTAGGACGATTCTTGGGTGCGGGAGTAGAGAGAGGAGCGGCGGAAGGGGTAGAGGGTGCAGTCACGGTGGTAGTGCGCCTCGTTGAGCGTTGACTGGCGGCGGCGGCGGCGCGGGTCATGGCGGGAGTGCGTGGCGCGTTGGAGGTTGAGGCGGTTGGCATGGTGGGGAGGTGTGTTGCGAAGGTGAGTTGTAGGTTGATGGGGCGGTGAAGAGGGAGGTTGAGCGCTGAAGGTGAAGGAGACGAGGTTGTGGTAGGAGGAAGAGAAGCGAACGAGCGGTTCAGGCTCAAGTTGAGCGATCCTCCAACTGGACCGTTTCTGCTCTCCAGTAATATCAAGTCTGTAGGCGATTATCCAATTTGGATTACTGAGGTTTTCAAGTTGCCCTTGACGCGCTCAATCTGTGAAGGAAACGAGCCGAGAAAGGGGGCCAGCTCGACCGAAGCTTGCGAAGTCCGAAAGCTGCTCGTCGCCTTTCTTCCTCCTCCGCTGTACTCGATTGAACTCGACTCGACCTGGGACTCGGATGGGACGTACCTAAAGGAACAGCAGACCGACTTCTGCACCTCAATACACCTCTCCAGCTCCATCGCTCGCCCTTGTCCTCCTCTCCGCTTCTCAACCAGCTTCCCCTCGTCCAAAACGCCTAAGCCGCTTCTTCACCATCGATAGAGATCGATCAAGCTCTGCATCCACCTCAGCAGCCTATAGCGCTTCCCTCGGCGCCCCTCACTCTCCTACAGCATCACCAGCAGCATCGCGCAACGAAAGCACCTCGAACGGCGGTCGTAGGGCATGAGCAGCGGGGTAGGGCAGGTGGTTGAAAGAGTAGAGCTGCCGCTTAGAGTCTAGAATTGACTCCCAGCCGACTGGGAACGCCTGTAGGTGAGTCCCAGCACGAATCGCTGGTCATTTCCCTTCCCCCTCCCTCTCAGCTCGGCTTCGAGCAAGGTGCAGCAGCTGAAGGGCGAATGCGACGGGTAGAGGCGGAGAAGGGGCTTAATAAGGTGCAGGAGAGCTCTCGACAGGTTTGAAGCCGTCTCGAGACCTCCTCATCTCGTTTCTCTTGCCCCCCTCCGCCCACGGCCGCCCGCTCGCCGCCTTCCACCCTCGGTCGCGTCGCTGAATCCTCGATTAGAGGGCGATCGATCTCGGCTGAGCATACGTGGATCGAACAAACTCATTTGGAGATATCTCGGTCATTGGTGCGGTGGGGGAGCGTGTCGTTCGACTGCAGGACGAGGTGGGCGCCGAAGGATGAGACGCTACGTAGAGGGTGAGCGCTGGTACGTTGAGGGCTTGGAGGACGATGCAGCGGGGCACTCGATTGTGCATTTGATGATCGTAGTGTTGCGATGCTAGGAGACGACGTGAGCGAGGAGGAGAAGGGAGGGAAAGCGTTGGCGAGGGCTCTCATCACATCTTTTCCCTTTCCAGGAATTTCCTCGGCTGTTGACCTACAGCTATATCTCGCGCAAGAACTTTGCTAACCTTTCTTTTGACATTCTGCCAAAGAATCATGCTCAAATGCCCTTCCCTCACCTCCTTCCTCGGATCCACCTCCGCCGAAATGCTCACCTACAGCTTGCCGAGAATTCGACTCGCTTCGAACGCGTCAACTGTGTTTTCAACCGCCTACCCAAGGCCCATCGAATCCCTTCGAGCCCTTTCGAGCTCTGTAACGATCGCCGAACGAGAGGATTCTCGCCGAGCGTCTCCGACACCGAATAGCAGGGCTGCTGGCGTTTAAAAACTAGTCGGTGACCTTTGTTTGCTACGTAATATCTTGTATCGTCGAGTGTCCAGCCACGAAGCGCCGGCTGACTCTGCTTTACCTCTTCGCCGAAGGCTCGACCTATACTAATAGCCTCCTTTTTTCCGGCTCGCTGCACCTCGGACAATGCCATCTCCCCCATACTTTTTGTGTTCCGCTTCACATCACCGTGCTCTCCGACAACCTAGCTCTGTTCGCCTTCACAAGCCACCCTCTCCTCAAGTTCAACCACCTCCCTCGGCGCACGCCTCGTTCTCGGTTGCCCCCTCCTTACCGACCACGCTGCCGATCCAACTCCATTGAGGAGAAACACGCTCAAGTAAACTTCCAGCTTGACGGCCTACGGCGGCGGAGGAAGCTCTCGGGGGAGCGCCGTTGAAGGCTAGGTCTTTGCTCGGTGGTGAGAAGGAAAGGGAGAAGCTTCCGCGTGAGGTTGGGAGGGTTACACTGGGTGAGTCGAGCGGCTTTTTGTCCTCCTGATTGTTATCTCCTCGAGAGATTGATTGCTGACCTGCGTTATCGATCACTCTTGCGCTCCCTCTCGCCCAACAGTCTCGCACTCTTTCCTCCCAACCCCTCACCTCCACCCCCTCGAACGCGATACTTCGGCCTCGTTTCGCCTCCGACGGGATATTAGACTCAATTGGCTGTTATGGTCGACGTATGGGAAGAGCTGCTGGCTAAGCGGGCGAAGTGAGCGTGAGGGGCGAGGAAGGGAAAAGCAGAAGCCGAGAAGGGCGACCGAACAAGTCGCGGTTGTAGCGCAAGTCGAATCGTGTTGGAGCGAGGGAATTACAATACGCATCTCAACGATCCGACGACCTAACGCCTGGGCGGAGTCTCGGCTGTCGTGGGGACTCGAGGCGAAGCCCGCCCGTTTTTTTCTTGCTCTCGGCGGTTGGATCCAGGAAGCGTTCGCATGCCTTTTCGCCGCGGGCGTGGAGCGCGCTAGCCTTTTTCACTTCGTCTCTGGGCGCTCTGCGCGATTCCGGACAGGAGCACTGCACCTTGCCAGCCAAAAGAGCGGGAAAGGATGGATCCTTCTTCGCAGGACTGCTTGCTAGCTGAAGGACGTTGTTCTGAACGTCAGGGAGGCATGGAAGCGAGGGAACAGGAAGGGAGGATGTCCTCTGCTTGAAAGCGGTTGAAGCGAAAGTGTTGGGAGCTTGAACAAGGATCGAAGCCGAGCGAAAAGAGGTTTCGAAGCTCGGTCAAAGGTTTGAGGTAGCATCAGGGGTTCCGTGAGCAACAGGTGCTTCCGAGACGTCTCGGTACACCCCGAACACTCGTTGAGCGAAATGCAATGGCGGAATACAGGCCCAGCATCGATTTGCATTCGTTGCGAGACGGCTGCCCAGCGCCGAGGTCGAAGAAGAGCTTCTACTGCCTCGCGGCGATCGTTTTTGGGTCCTTTGTATCTTTAGTATGCCTGTGGTCTTACCCTACTGCACCATCGAGCAAGCAGTGGCGCCCCTGTAGCTCTCGAAGAGGAGGCTGAGGAGGAGCGAGAGGTCGGCGGTCGGTGGTGAAAGTGAGGCTGAGTGAGCGGGATGACGGTGGTCTGAACAGCTACAGGATCACCCCTGTGAGTCAAAAGTGTGGGAGACGACTAGCGAGGTGCAGGTTGGTCCCTCAGAACTCGGCGAGTAGAAAAAGTCTGCTCGCCTCTCTTTCCCTCTTTCCTTCCTTCTTCCTCGTCTTCCCTCTCGCTCGTCTCGGCTCTTCTGCTCTCGTTCTGCTCTATCGTACTACAGAGCATACTCTACTTAAGAGCTTACCACCCTACTATACCTACTGCTCTCTCTCTCTCGCCACCCACCAAGATGCCCGCCCTCTCGCTCAAGTCCTTCGCTTCCTCCCTCAAGAAGAAGGCTCCTCGCAAGCTCTTCAAGCGGAACAGCAACAAGAGCAGGATGTGTATCTCCTCTCCCTTCAACGTCACCATCACTAGCTGCCCGCTCTGGGCGAAAGTCCCAGCCGAAGAGGTGCGTTCCCTTCCCTCCTTCTTTCCTCAGTTTCCTCGCCCAAGTCGAACCTCGAGCTGAACTCTCCTCGCTCTCCTCCGCAGCAGATCATCGAGCCCGGACCCGAAGCTCTCACCTCAGCCGAAGTCCTTGAGCATCTCCGCCTCTCCCCCCCCGCCAAACTCGCCGCCGCCGAAGAGCAAGGATCGAACAAGCTCGACCAGCGCTCGCCCAAGTTTGTTCCCAAGTTGCAGAGGATATTTGAGTTGACGGAGAGGAGGTGCTTGGAGGAGATCTTGAGTGCCAAGGAGGAGGTGCAGGTCGAGTTGAGCGATGACGAGGATCTCTTCAATCCCACCATCTCCGACTCGGATTCGGACGTCTCTTCTACTCCCTCCACCCCAAACTCTGAGCGCTACTCCCCTATCTTTGACAACTTTAGCCTCCACTCTTCTCCCGCTTCCTCCGTCTCCTCCCTCCCTCTCTCCGCCGAGCACGCCGACATCGCCAAGCTCCTCTTCACCTCCGCCTCGGCCACTCCCACCGCCAAGGTCGACTACCGCACCTCTTCCCGCATCCCTCGCCTCACCCTCAAGCCTTCCACCTCGACCCTCGACCTCGGACTCGGCCTCTCCCTCCCTCAAGACCTTCGCTCCTCCGCCGAGCAGGTCTTTGGTCCCTTCCGCCCTCAGCGCTCGCTCAGGAGGAGCAGGAAAAACCTCTACTGCACCACCCGCATACCCGCTCCCACCCCCTCGAGCGATATCAAGCCTCGCCCTTCCCCTCATCGCTCCCCTTCTTCCTCTTTCAAGTTCGGCGCTCCCCTCCCCTCCCTCCCTCCTTGGGTCTTCCCCATCTCTCGCATTCGTTTCGGTGGCGTCAGTTTCAGCAACAAGTCGAGTATCGGCTCGCAGTCCATGTACAGGAGGGGAAAATGTGGAGTGCCAGTGAAGAGGGCTTAGCGAGGGGAGAGCGGAAGGGATTCGGATTGTTTAGCTTAGGTCTAATTCTCGAATAGCAGTTTCAGTAGCAGTATTAGTCGGTCGTCAGCTCAATCTTATGTCGTAATATCTATTCGAACGTCTCCCATCTTCCCGAGGTCAGCGAGAAGCGAACGACCGAGCCGAAAGATCAATCGTCGAAAGCTCTCCTTGGCCTCAGGTCTCGCCCAACGAAAATCCTTTATCTATGCTAGCTGCTTTGCAAATCACAGCCTCCAAATCTTGACGGTGTTATCCCGACCTCCCGAGCTCAAATAACTATCCATGAAGCGCAATCGCTCGACGGGACTCGTGTGGCCGTTGATGGTGAGTGCCGTGTGTTGCAGGGTGGTGCGGTTGAAGACCTGTGCGTGGCAAGGAGGGGAAAGAAGAGTGAGCAAGAGTCAGCAAGAGCGTTGGAGACGAAAGGAGAAGGGAAGGAGGCGCACCCGAACGCCATTCTCGCCCGCGGCGGCGACAATCTTGCGGCTGTCGAATTGGAGACCGGTGATGGGGTGGTCGTAGCGGATGGTGTCCGAGATGGAGCCGGTACGAAGATCCCAGATCTGTAGCGAAGGACAGCGTCAGCGAGGGAAACGACGAGCAAGAAAAGGAGCGAGAGACTCACCCGAATGGACTTGTCGAGACTACCACTGACGAGGTGCATCTCGTCGAATTGGACGCAGGTGACGGGTCCGGTGTGGCCGACGAGAGTGCGATGAGCTTGACCGGTTCGCACTGTGGTGAGAAGAAGAAGAAGGTCAGCTCAACTCGGCGCTCGGCGTTCGCTCGACCAAACCCGAAGAGACTCACTATCCCACATCCTCACACATCCATCCCCCGTCCCACTCGCCAAAGCATACCCCCAAAACTGCACCCCTCCAACAAAATCATCATACATCTCCCAACTTCCATCAGCATAAGTCGTCGTCGTTGGACTTTGTCCATACCCTGCTCCTCCACCACTACCGGGCGAGAGGAAGCTGCTACTCTGTCGGCGGAGGGCGCCGAGCGATTTGCGGGGAGAGGAGTTGGGCGTCGAGTAGCCGGAATCGTCGATGGCGTCGGTGCCGAGCGTTTGCGAGGCGAGGGGGTTCGAGATGGCCCAGAGAATGTCCATCGTGAGGACGCATTGGCCCGTTTGGAGATCCCATTGACGGAGAGTGCTGTCGTTGGAGCCGGTGACCTGTTTGAGGGGATAGAGGAAGAGGTTAGCGCCGAAGAAGAGAGCGAGATTTCGAGATGAGAAGACTCACCAGGCAAGATCCATCAAAGTAGAGACTCGTAACGGCCTTGGAGTGACCATCGAGCGTCTTGACGCAGGGTCCATCCTCCTTCTCGACCGAAGCCCTTGGATCTTCCCGCATCATCCCCTCCTCCTCGCCCGAGACGCCATTGACCAGCCCCGCTCCTCCACTCCCAAAGACATCGTCCATAGGGTTATCAACACGACCGAGCAACACATTCTCCATCGAAGTGTTGATCCCGTCCATCTCTGCTGTTGTTGGTGAAGCGAGGGGAGCGGGGAAAGCAGCCTCGGCGGCGTCGAGGTCCCAGATCCGGATTTGACCGTCCTCGCCTCCCGTAACGCAGACGGAGGACTCGACTTGCAGGACTTTGACGGTCCCGCGGTGGCCTTTGAGGTAGCCCATCTCGTCGCCCGTGGTGAGATCCCAAAGGCGAACGGATTGGTCGTGGGATGCCGTGACGGCGACGCCGTAGGGTTCGGAGAAGTCGAGGGCGGTGATGGGTGCGAGATGGCCGTTGAGGGTCTGTAGTGGAGGAGGTTGAGTACAAAGCTCGATCGAGGAGAGCAAGGCCGAACCGACCATGAAGGCGACGCCGCTCGGTAGCTCGTCGTGCTCGCTGGGGAGGAACGCCGGTCCTTTCCGTCTCCTTGAGCTGGTAGATACGGCGCGACCTTGCTTGCTCTCGCCTTGTATCCTGATACGTTCTTGGATACCTTCGACTGTTGGGAGAGAGCGGCGAGGTCAGCGAAAAATCACCTTTTCGAAAGAGTCTCCAACTCACGCTCATCTTCCAACTCGAGCTCCTCCTCGCGCAGACCCAGCAGGTTCCTCCGCAGACCTTCTCGAATGGCGTCCAGTGCGGCCATCTTCTTGTCGACCTCGGAGATTTCGCCGTTGAGGAGCGCCTGTGAGGGAGGGAGAAAGGTCAGCTCGAGCTTCGGTCGTCGAGACAAGGGAGTGAAGAACCCACCCTTCGTACCGCCACATTACTCATATCATCTCCGACAGCCTTGGCATCACTTTCCAACTCTTCCAAAGACAGCTCGGGCAAATTGAGCTCCTCCTCGACCGCTTGACCCGATCTTGCGCCGCCGAGACTACCCGCTCCACCGAGGACCTCACTCCTCCTCCCTGCCCGCTTCTTCCGTTTCGGTACGGTGCGATTGATGCCCAACTCGCCCAACCCATCACCATCCTCATCGACACCGAGCATTCCCCTCGCCTTCTCCCCTCGTTCCTTCAACCCGAGCTTCCCTCCACTCTCCAATCCCAACGCCTGCTCGCCCAATCCTGCACGCTTTCGCCGCCGGTCGAGTCGAGAGCTCCGGGCAGCGGGAGTAGTAGCGAGAAAACCTCGGATCAATGGGACTTGGGAATCAGGAGAGGGAAAGTCGATACGCTGCTGCTGTTGCTGGGGATTGCGACCGGCGGCGGTGGTAGAGGAGAGGTCGAACGGCGCAGGAGGGACTTCCATCCGCAAGAGATCTTCGACCTTCTCCCGAATGTAGAGCGAGTTACTATCCTGGAGATTGGCGGCCGCGCCCCAGCCCAAACCGAGCCGAGAGCGGAGGGAGGAGGAGGTTTGACCGAGGGCTGTGGCGGAGCCGCGGGAGGAAAAGTGCGGGGAGGAGAGGATGGTCGGGTGCAGGATTTGGGGGGCGAGGTCGCTGAGGAGGGTGGTGGAGGTGGAAGGGGTGAAGAGGGAGCGGAGGGCGGAGACCGAGTTGGAGGAGCCGTGCGAAGGTCGGGTGGACTCGTCCTCTTGTTGGCGTTGAGTGTTGCGAGGCATCTTGTAGTCTGTTAGAGGTTGGGAAAGGGAGCGAGGGTCAGCACGCGAAAGGGTTAGAGTTGCGGTTGGAAAAGCGGGCGGTTGGAAGGGCTGTAGGAACAGCGAGAGAGCACTACAAGTCATCTGTAGCGATGCGATTCCAATCACTGGCTCTGCTGCTGGTAGCGACTTCCTCGCACGCGAGCGGCGAGTGGATTGGAGATGACGCGCGAGGAAAGGGAGGGAGGGTAGCAACTCACTTGTAGCTTGGTGCAGAGCGGCTCTGAGCGCCCAGCTACAGAATCTGTACCCTACTAGCCCTGCAGTAACCCGAGCCTAGCTGGGACGAAGGGAAAGCGGTTGGAAGCGAGGTCGGGAGGATCCTCGTTGCTCGTCGCTCGTTGGTCGGCAGAGAGCGAAGGGGGCGTAGTCTTGGTGGACCTGCTCCTGCGATGAGCTACAGAAGTGAGCTGTAGTCGAGTCGAGTTGAGCCGTCGACTTGGTCGGAGGTTAAGCTGCGATTCGACGTTTGGCCTTGGAGGAAGAGCTCCCGACGTTGGTTGCCCTCCCACCCTTTGACCTCGCCTGCCTCAGCTTCGACCTACCGCCCTACAGACTCGTCTAGTCGACTCCCGTCTCCTATCCGGCTACAGCTTTCGACTCAAGGTCTCTCACCTCGCTCGGTCACCGTCTCCCTCTCTCTTCTCGCCCACTCGCCCTCTCAGCTCTTTCGCCATCTCTTTAACTCGTTCAGGATGGGAGTTTGCCAGAGCTGCTGCGGTTAGTACTCGACTGCAGAAGTACCTTAGACAGCCAAAACTAATCTACCTCATCCCCTTCACTCTGCTACAACTCACCACGTTCCTCCTCCCCACCTCTCTCATCCTCTCGCCTCCGTCTCTCTCTACTATAGGTGGATCCAAGAACACGGCTTCGTATGAGCCTTTGCTTCTCGAGAATGAACGAGAAGCAGTAGCAGATCTACTACAATACCTCGAAAGTACGTCTTCTTCCCTCTCTCTCAGCTCTCCTCGACCACCCAGACGCACGCAATCCCTCCCTCGCCCCCCCCCCCCCTACTCGACTGCAGCTGAGAGGGGAAGGGTACAGGTTACACCTCAATCCTCTACCTTATCAATCCACCCTCCTGCTCCACCTCAACCTCGTCATCCAGCTCGTCGACTGCTCGTGTGCACGCGCGCTTCGATCCCTTCCCCCCCTCCCGCACTTCAGCAGTGTTTTGCTAGACCCGTTCGTTCGTGAACGCAGTGGACAGTCTGTAGGGCTGTAGGGAGGGGATTCAAGCATGGTTTGGATCTTTGAACACTCGAGCTGACTCTGCTTCTCTCATCCCCTCCCCTTCTCCCATCCGCCATCCTCACTCGGCGCGCGTTCCCATTTCCAATCCAACTCGCCCACTCCATCAGACCGCTCCGAGACCAACTTCTTCACCGGAGACCCTCTTCGTGCTCTCTCCACCCTCTCTTACTCGGAGAATGTAGACTTGCAGCGTTCGGCCGCCCTCGCTTTTGCTGAAATCACCGAGAAGGTAGGTTCGCGTTTCGATGCAAGGGCTGTGTGAGCAGGAGGGTTCGGGGGATCAAGAGGGAGGTGGAGGTGTGTGGTGTCGACGCTTAGAGTGTCGACCACTTCGAGAGGGGAAGGAAGGTGAAGGAGGGAGCGGAGGAGACGGATCCGCAACTCTTCCACCAAAGCCGAAGCTGAAGCCGAGGACGGATAGCTGACCCTCTCTACCTACACCATCAACAGGACGTTCGCGAGGTCTCGCGCGAAACTCTGGAGCCCATCCTCTTCCTCCTGCAATCGCACGATGTCGAGGTTCAGCGCGCCGCTTCCGCTGCTCTCGGCAACCTCGGAGTCAACAGTGCGTTGCTCGCGTTCGTCTACGAGGAGCACAAGCTAACGTCCTACACCCACAGCCGAGAACAAGGTCACCATCGTCAAGCTCGGAGGACTCGAGCCTCTCATTCGTCAGATGCTCTCGCCTAACGTCGAGGTTCAGTGCAACGCCGTCGGCTGCATCACCAACCTCGCTACTCATGGTGGGTGTTTTGACCTCCTTCTCGTGTAGTGATCCTCGCTCACCTCCCCTCCTAAACAGACGAGAACAAGAACAAGATCGCCAAGTCGGGAGCCCTCGTTCCCCTCACTCGTCTCGCACGATCCAAGGACATGAGGGTACAGAGGAACGCTACGGGCGCCCTCCTCAACATGACTCACTCGGGTGAGCCTTCTCTGCGCTCTGACCGACGCGAGCAAAGCTGACCTCTTGCGCCGAACTTTGCAGATGAGAACCGTCAGCAGCTCGTCAACGCTGGAGCCATTCCCGTCCTCGTCAACCTCCTCTCCAGCCCCGATACCGACGTTCAGTACTACTGCACCACCGCCCTCAGCAACATTGCCGTCGATGGTGTGTTCTATCGGCCTCGAAGCGAGAAAGGCCAAAGCTGACCCTTCTCGAATCCCACAGCCAACAACCGTAGGAAGCTTTCGCAAAGCGAGCCCAAGCTCGTGGCCAACCTCATCAGTCTCATGGACTCCCCAAGCCTCAAAGTCCAATGCCAAGCCGCTCTCGCTCTCCGCAACCTCGCCTCGGACGACAAGTACCAACTCGAAATCGTTCGCAATCAAGGTCTCCCCGCCCTCCTTCGTCTCCTTCGCTCTTCCTTCCTTCCCCTCATCCTCTCCGCCGCCGCCTGCGTTCGCAACGTCTCGATTCATCCTCAGAACGAGTCGCCCATCATCGAGTCGGGTTTCCTCGCCCCTCTCATCGACCTCCTCGCCTACGATGAGAATGAGGAGATTCAGTGCCATGCCATTTCCACCCTCAGGAATTTGGCCGCTAGCTCCGAGGGTAACAAGAGGGCGATTGTCGAGGCCGGTGCCGCCGAGAGGATCAAGGAGCTCGTCCTTCATGTTCCCGTCGCCGTGCAGAGTGAGATGACCGCTTGCGCTGCTGTTCTCGGTCTGAGTGGTGAGTTGTGGTTGTCTTATCCTACTAAGAGCTATTGCTGACCCTCGCGCTTCCAATCGCAGAGGACATCAAGAGCGAGCTCCTCGACATGGGCATCTGCGAGGTTCTCATCCCTCTCACCGCTTCCCCTAGCGTCGAGGTTCAAGGCAACTCGGCTGCTGCTCTCGGCAACCTCTCGTCCAAGAGTGAGTTGTCTTCTACCTGCCATTGACGAGTGATCGCTAACCTCGCTCCCCTCTTCCACAGCCGACGACTACTCGGCTTTCAGCGCCGTCTGGACCGAGCCCGAGGGTGGACTTCATGGCTACCTCGTTCGCTTCCTCGAGTCGCAAGATACCACCTTCCAGCACATCGCCATCTGGACCCTCGTGCAGCTCCTCGAGTCTGGAGGTGAGTCGTTTCCTCGTTCGGCGTCGATGATCGCCCCGCTGACCCTTTGATCACACGCAGACCCCACCCTCGAGAACCAAATCCGCTCGTCAAAAGACCTCATCCCTCTTGCCACTCACCTCTCGACCCTCTCCTCGAGCGAGTCGCAGGACGGCGAGGCTTCCCACACCGAGGGATCCGACGACGGCGATGCCGATGGAGGAGAGAGTGAGATTCGTGTCCTCGCGAGGACGGTGCTCGATTTGTTGGAGGGTAACTGAGGCGCTTGTGGATTGGCTTGGATACCCCCGATTCTCCTTCCCCTTGCGGTTCCCCCTTCTTGTCAACCCCGAGCCTCGTTGAGCTCTCCCCTTTCACGCCCCCCTCTCGTCCCTCACGAAGTCTTTGCCCTTTTCTTTCTTCTAATCGGTTTGCTGTTTGTAATAGTCACGCGGATCGTCTCCACGCCTTTGGATGACCGTCGAGAGAAAAGTGCGAGTTTGGGCGAGAGGCGCGAGAAGTGCGAGGTGAACAGATTCGCTCTCGACAAGCTCGTTAAGGCCAAGATAAGATCACATTGACCCACGCTAAGCAAGCTACCCGCCGCACACGAGCTACTTGGCCTCGTCCGCCTTGCGCTTCTTCGGCGGCGCCTTGGAAAAGAACGAATCCATCGTCTTCATGCCCTTGACGTTGACCTTCTTGAGAATCTCGACTCCACGAGATCCCTTGGCCGCGGCCTTCTTCTTTTTGGCGGCAGCTGCAGCAGCTCCTCCGCCGTTGCCGCTTGACTCTTCGTCGCCGAGGGAGGCGGAGGAGGATGAACGGCCGGGGAGGTAGGTGGAAGAGAGGACGGAGGTCTTCGAAATTGTGGAGAGGTGCTTGGTGAGAGCGGGGAAGCTGTGGATGGAGTGGGGTGTTAGCTGTCAGGTCGAGATGAAGAGGAGTCAACTCACGAGTAGGCGGCGAGGAGGGCGTGCGATGTTGCAGGTGGGAGGTAGTTGCCAAGAATCCCAAGGACCGACTTTGCGCGAGTTTCTGTGTGGGGGAGGAGTCGATTAGTGACCGACTACACCGAAACAGCGGAAGCAGAAGCTCACCAATCTGAATCTCGGAGCTCATTCCCTGCCCATCTCCAAGGCCTTCCCTCCCCAGTCCTCGCGAAACAGTAGGGTACACCTTCTCGCCACTCTTGAACTCGGGAGTACCCTCCGCAGTCGGCGTCACGCTGCCCACGGCCGTCTCCTCCTCCACCTTGGGCGTCTCCGACACACGACCGAGCTCGACACTTTCCAGGGGACCGAAGATGCCAGTTACGGGGTCAGTCAGAAGGTCGATCTTGGATTTGAGAGCTTGAATCACGAGCGTCGAGCTGAGGCGGTAGAGGAGGGCGCCGTCGTGTTCTGCGAGAAGGAGGTCAGCTTTCAAGATCTCGGCGGAGAGACACACCGCTCGTTGGTCGAGTGCTCGATGAAGCGCGATCGACTCACCTTTAGTCTCGCACACTTTCTCCATACGCTGACGGACGCATCCAAGCTGCCCGAAGCGAATAATGTCGTCGCCGAACGACTTGTCCTCCTCTTCTTCCTCCTCGCTCTTCTTCGCCGTCTTGTCCAAAGGCGAGGTGAAGGAGAGCTGAGCAGCCGACTCCCAGAGCTCATCGATAGGGAGGTAGTGTGGTGGAAGAGCCGAGAGGAGAGCGATGATGAGGAAGACGGGGTCGAAGGGGGTGAGGATGGAAAGGGCGCCGTCTGTGTGAGCGTGGAGGGGTCAGTCAAGTCGGTTAGAGACTTGCTTCGAGTTCGGACTCACCACTCAACACCTCCTGCTCGACAAAGTAGGACCTCGCCTTGTCCGATTCGGGCTTGACGGCCTGCAGCTCGAGAAGCTGGTCCCGAGGAGCGTCCGAGGCGGTCGAGGTAGAAGCGGCTGGCATGAAGAGCGCTGGAAGGACTGTCGGTGTACAGCGAGTCAGCGAGTGGAAACGGCGCCGAGATGGAGAGGACGAACGGGTTCGAGGGTGAGGCAGCCGAAGGAAGCGCGACTCGTCCTGCTTCAGTACACCCGATGGCGTAAGCAGCACATGTTTCTTGAGGATCGTCTGGACCATCCTGGGTAGAGGTTGAGGAGTGATGCGAAGGGGGGCGTGAAGGAGGAGCGGCGCGTAAAGCTGATGCGCTCGGCGAGGTGTAGCTCGATCTGCACGCGAAGGTAAAATGATCAGTAACAGCTCGTTAGATCCTCCTGTGCGTGTCTGCTGTTCGTCCTGCACCCGTGCAGCCAATTTCTCCTTCTCCAACCTCCAGCACGCGTCTCCTCGCCAACCTCCTCCCCTCGTGCTCGCCTTGCAAGGGAGCGACAGGTCGAGAACAGCATCCCACAGCTACTAGACGCGTAATCCTGGCGTTAGGCAGCGATTGCGACGTACAGACGGCGAGTTGGATTCGAGGGAAGACGCGCGAGAAACGGAAAGGTTGCCGCTGTGAAAGCTGATTGACGGTAGGGGGTGGAGTAGCGTAGAGGCGAAGAAACGACCGAAGAAACGCGAGTGAGGTGGGCTCCAGGTGAGAGGTAGGTCGAAGAGGGAGAGAAGGCGAGCTCGAGCTCGATTCGACCTCGAGGTTCGGGCGGCGGGTGGCAGACCAGATCTCGACGAGAGCACTGTCCAGCAAGGAAGGGGGCAATATGAGTCTCCTGAGATAGATTGAGGGATGTCACCCTCCAAGGCGGGACTCATATCACGCTTAAGCCGAAAGGCAGCATGATCACCGAGCGCCGAGTTCCTTCGCAAGAGTCAGGTATGTAGTGTAGGGAAGGCCACGGGGGTGGCTTAACGCCTGCCGGGGCGCCAAGCGAGAAGCTGCACAGCCAGAGTAGTCCCGTGCAGAACAAGTGACTTTTCACTTGACCGTGGCAGGAGGACTTGGGAGTTGAGCGAGTTGCGAACCGAGAGCCGAACTTGTGTGGGTTTGGGTTGGGTTGGGTTGGG
>JACWFO010000418.1:0-13642 GCA_019775505.1 Leucosporidium yakuticum
ACGGGGGGCTTCACTCAGTGCTCTCCGGCCAATCTGACGTTTGATGGTGGTTTGCCGCCCTTCACTGTTGAAGGTGAGTTTCAAAGAGCCTGAGGGAGGGCTAAAAATCTGCAGGAGAACAGCGAGAGGGTGGGAGTGCGAGGGGAGGGACGAGGAGTGCGAGCGGCGCGGGAGGGCTACAGAGCAGTCAAGGGGAGTCGGAGTAGAGTGAAGAGCTAACTATTTCGCTCTACAGTCCTCCCCGCTGGAGATACGAGCGCTACTCCCCTCACCACCATCAACGCCCCTTCGTCGCCCTACTCTTGGCTCGTTAACGTCGCTTCTGTAGGTTCAGAGTCCCTCGCTTTTGCTTGAGATGCTTATCACTGACCTCTTCCGTCTCCCCTTCACCTCAACAGGGAACCAACATCACCCTTCGCGCTACCGTGAGTCTCGGCGCTCCTCTCCTCCGAGCTCGGCCTTCGCTTTTCCCCTTTTTTCGCCGCCTCTGAGTATCGCTCACCTCTCTGTCAATAACATAAGGACGCCAACGGAACCGTCGCCAACACCAACCCCGTCGTCGTCAAACCTGGTACCGATGCCTCCTGCTTGACCTCCGGCTCGGCTTCGGCGAGGTTGGCGTGAGTGCTCTCCCTCGCTCTCCTCCTTTCTCTCACCCCCTTCGTGTAGTCCTCATCTTCCCTTCTCACTCCTTTTACCGAGCGACAGAGCTGACCCTCCTCCCTCGTCCCCTCGAACAGTCGACGGGCTCCTCCCACCTACGATCAATATGAGCACCCTTCCTCGAGTCCTTCTCATCACCACCGCACCCACTCCTCTTCGCAGCCCTACTACCCCGAGGAGGAGCCTTCATCGTCGCATCTTCGCTCGGCACACCCTTACAGCGACGAGAGGGGCATCGCCGAGCCTCCCGCGGCCACTTCAACTCGTCGGTGAGCTCTTCTCCTTCCCTCAAGCTCGTGCTTTTTATGAAGCAAACTAACGAACTTTACGCTCAACAGACCCGAGGTGCTCGTTGCTTCCGCTCCTTCGCCCTCGCCTTCTCCCTCGGACGCCGTCAACCTCGCCTCCGAGACGCCGGGCGACACAGGAGCTGAGGCCACCCCCGTCGCCGACGCTCAAGACGATGGTGGAGCTACCCCCGCTCCGCCAGCCACCCCTGCTCCCACCCCTCTCTCTCCAGCCGAACAATCCTCGGCGGATGCTGAGAGCTCCAAAAGTGCCGCTTCTTTCAGCGCTGCGTGAGTAGGATTTCGCTCGCTCAGCTTGAGGGAGGACGGAGGGCTGACTTTTCTGATCCACAGAATGAGCGAGATGGACGCCATCTTGGCTTCCATTCCCGGAGGAGCTGGAGCTGGCAGGAGGGCTCGATCTCCAACCTCGGCGCTCTTTTTTTGCTTGTAGATCATGACCCTTAGCTCCAACCCGCTCTTAGATCCACCGATGTAGATAGTCCCTTTGCTTACAACAAAATGGACGCTTCCCGACTGAACTACAGACTACAGAGCGACCCCTCGCGAAGCTTCCTCTCCCGCCTCTCGCCGCTTCAGCCTCTCCAACTCATCGCAAAGCTCCCAAAACTGCTCATCGCTGGCCCTCTCCCCAAGCAAACCCTCCTCCAAAACCCTCACCTCTCGAACACTCGCCTCATACCGCACCTCCGCCAACACTCGCTCGCCCCAAAAATCTCGCTCCTTCGCATCGGGCACGACGAGCATCTTCAAGCTGAAGAGGGCGCTGTGGCTGCTTTGAAGAGCTCGAAGGAGAATGGCAAGATTCTCAGAGTACATCTCGTTCGAGCACGGCGTGGAGGGATCGTCGGTGAGGCGAAGAATTCGAGGCCGAGAAGGCAGATGAGGGCCGAGAAGGGCGTTGAGGGATTGAAGAGGGATGGAGAGGAGTTGAAGGGAGGCGCAGGAGGAGAGGAAGCGGTGGGGTACGCTCTTGATGTTGTGGATGGAGACGGTGCGAAGTTGAGGTGCGAGGTGGAGAAGGAAATCGGCAGAGGAGTAGGCGCTGGAAGCGGGGTGATGGTCGATGTTGTCGAGCGAGAGGTCTGTAAGGGCGGGAAAGACGTTCTCCGGGTGCTCTAACTCCCCAAGATCGCCGAGGTTGGGACGTCCGAGGTTGAGAGGCCCGGGGGCTCGGCGAAGGCTCAGCTGTCGGAGTGAGAGCAGCTCGAAGGGCATTGACGGAGCTGATCCGAGTCGAGAGAAGCGCTTGAAAGCCTTTGAGGGTTGGGGGGTGAATTGTACGGCGATATCGGTGAGGGAAAGGCGTTGGAGAGCTGTGAAAAGCTCCGAGTAAGCTCTTGAGCGAGCGCCGATAAGGAAGAGCGGCTTACTCGGAGTATTGAGGCTCGCGACAGTAAGCAGCGCAGATGGTATCTCAGCCGGTCCCTCCATCCTCAGCTCCTCTAGCACCGGGCATGCCAATAGCAGCCTCGAAATCGCCTCCACCTCGGCTCGCCCGCCCTTTGTCCTCACTTCTAGCGACTTGACGCTCCAAGCAAGATCCGGCCTAGCTAGCAGCGTCCCATGTAGCTGCTTGATCCCTCTGAGCGCGTTGACCTGCGCCTGCTCGACCAAGGCTTGCTGAGCCCAAGTCCGAGAAGCGGCAAAGACGAGGGCGAGGGTGGCGAGAGTGCGAAGACGGCGGTGGTGTGTCAAGTGCTCGACGGCGAGCTGGAGAATATGCAGCACGAGGTCCGAAGGTAGCCTAGGCGAGCTCAGATGCGATCTGCTCGGCGTAGAGAGGTCAGCGCCGAACGGAGGAGTGGAAGAGCTGATCAACTCACCTTCTGCCGGTCTGTACTGGCCTTGAGCGCTTGGTAGAACGTCTTAGTAGCTGGACAAGTCCCATCTCATGTGGTAGGAAGCAGAAGGAGGACAAGGGGCGAGCGAGAGACAGGCAGATCCCCTCTCAGCTCCGCGGATGTCTCAATCGCTGTAGGTGAGCAGAGATGAGCCACAGAGAGTCTCTGAAAGCTGCTGCTGTCTCCGTAGTCGAGCACAGTCTCCAGCAGCCCCAGCGCCGTCCAGAGACGCGACGAGATCGAAGCAGTCGAAAGGCAGCGGTCGGCTTTGGCGAGGTTGGCCGGTGCGAGAGCAGGAGGAGCTCACGAACACTCGATATTATCGTCCTGCCGTGCTACAGCGACCCGAGAGCTGCCGAACGTCGAATTTGAGCTGAGGGAGAGCGACGCGTCGAGCTCAGCTTCTTCTGCTCCTCCCATTTCCTCGGTCTTCTCTAGCTTCTGCTCTGCACCACATTTCTGTAGCACACGGCTCATCCGTTGGTGCTGCCTGCTTATCGCACGGAAACCTCCACCTCACCCTTCTCGAACACGGAGGATGGCGATCCGCCTCCCCCAGGTCTCAGCAATTCAGAGCTTTCGGCTGGCTTCGACGGTCAACCCGTAGCCCCTTATCGCACAAGGAAGAGGTCATGTAACGCTGAGTGGACGTACTTGCCCTCTGGGCTTCAGCAGGAGGATTCAAAGCTGCTCGGTAGAGCCTTCCTGGCGCTGTGGGTCGTTTTCCAGGTGCTTCTAGCTTCTGCTGAAGCTTCTTAGCTCAAGCACGACGATAGCATGCTTTTACGACCGTCTGCCCCGCGCTGTATCTCATCGTCGGCCGGCAGCGGGTCAGCTCCATCTCACCCGCCGAGTTCGGGCCTGAGCATTCTGAGCTTCCCCAGCCCTTGGCGCTAGCCAATCTCCCCTTGATTAGGCCACAGGACGGCTGAGAATCACGGCTTATCCGTCTTGATGGCCTTCAGTGCTCTTCCATCGCTCGCTTCCCCTCCTACTCTACCGTCCAATCCCCCGCCGACCCTTCCTCCCCTCCCTTCCTCGTTAGCCATGTCTAACGTCCCCGGAGCCTTCGCGCACATCCCCAACGATCTCACTACTGGAGGTGGCAAGTGGTGGAAGAACGCTGGTGAGTCGTCGTGGTCGTTCGAGCCGACCGGCCTTGATTCGGTCGGAGCTCGTCGGAGTCGTTTTCCGCCGCTCCGTCGCTGATGCTGCTCTTCAATAGGTGTATTGAAGCTCAACTTTTTCATCTCGGTTGTCTACGTGTATGTCGTCCTCGATCCATCTGCTCAACGGCATCCGCTGACCCGTCTTTCGTTTCGCAGCGCTCAAGGTGCGCCGCTCGCCTTGCCCTCGGCCTCTGCTTTCCTTCGGTACTGATACTCTCCCTTACGTCGCTCCATACAGCTCTCAACGGGTACGCTCGCTCATCGGCCTCCCTCCCTGTGTTCTTTCTTCTAATCTCCCACCTCGCAGATACGATTCGTCCCTCATCGGAGGCTTCCAGGCGCTCCCTTCGTGGAAGGCAGCCTTGGGTAACCCTTGTACGAATTAATCTCGTCTAACTACCCTCTCATGTCCAAGCTGACGCTCTTCGATCCCTCCCTTCAACTTTCCTTCCTTCCTCGGCGTTCGCTCCCTCCCCTCCGTCGCATCCTCCCCTCGCTCCCTCTTCCTCAACGTCAACAGCAAGGTCGGCAATCGGAATCATGAACGCCTCTTTCTACATCGCCGGTCTTCTCACCGCCCCCATCGCCTCCTACGTCTCGGATCGCTGGGGTCGCAAATGGTGCATCCGCTACAGTGCTCTGGTGCGTCCCAGTCTCCTTCCCTTACAGCGCAAGCTTTGAACTGACCGTAAGAGCTACAGGCCGCTCTCCTTGGAACCATCTTGGGATCTATCGCTGGCGTTGACGGCGCCGACGGGTGAGCTTGCGATCCTCCCGAAACGAGCGAAGTTCAAGATGCTGACTTACGCTCGTGCTGCAGTTACGGCCTATTCACCGCGTCGCGTGTCATCGTGAGCTTGTCTCCTTGCTCAGCGTCATCTCTCGCTGCCTGCGAGCGGGATGCTGCTCGGCGATTCGGAAGGCGACCAAGCTGACCTCGGCACCTTTACAGTTCGGCTCTGGAATCTCTTTCTCGCTCATGATTAGCCCTGTAAGTTTTCCTCAGCCTGAACGCAGACAAAGTGCGAATACTGACCCTCCTTCGCCTACAGATCATGCTTCAAGGTTCGGCGCTCTTCCCTTCGGCGCTCTTCAAGTCATTCTGGAGCCGTGAGAAAGCCGCTGAACCACCTCATCTACAGAGCTACCTCATCCATCGCAGCGTGTGGTCATCGCTGGTCTCTTCAACGCCAACTACGCCGTGTAAGTAACAACTCGGCCCCGCTCTCCATTCTCCCTCCCTCCGCTCGCTCGCTTCGAGCGAGTCGATGCCTTACATACCTTCGCCGCTGTCCTGTACACTCTGCTGACCCTTCTTTGTATCCCCAGGGGAGCGTTCTTGGCTGCATGGGTCGCTTTCGGCTGCAGTTACATCAGCAACGCCTACGCCTTCAAAATTCCTTACATCCTACAAGCTCCGATGGCTCTTTATTGCTTGATCGCCATTCAGGTGCGTTCGAAATGCTTTACAAAAGTGCGGTGAGCCCAAAGCTGACCCGCTTCCGCTTCCGCATCCAGTTCGTCCCCGAGACCCCTCGTTGGCTCATGTCGAAGGGTAGGGAGGAGGAAGCGATGTGAGCTCTCCCTTCTGTTACTTCTCGATGCGCCGGAGACTGCTTGGGTCGGTGGAGGCAGCTAAAAGAGACGCAGATCTCGACCGAAGCAGGCTCGGCGCAGGCGCTAACGTTTCCGTTTGCTTCTCGTTTCTAGGGCCTTCCTCGTCAAGTACCATGGAAACGGAGACCCTCAAGACGAGCTTGTGCTCTTCGAATTCCAGGAGATGAAGGAGGCCATCCGCGAGGAGAAGGAGCGACACCAGGACTCGTGGAGCCAGCTCTTCGCTACCAAGGGAAACCGTCACCGTCTCGCCATCGTCTTCCTCATCGTCTCGTGCCAAAACTTCTCGGGTACAGCGTGAGTGTTTCTGGCTGGCTCTCGTCCTCTCCCTTTCGTTTCGGCGCTGCTCCGTGCTCCGAGTCGACCCTCGCTGACTTCTGCGCCTCGGCTCTCGCAGCATCATCTCGGTCTACTACACCCAGATTCTCACCCTCGTCGGTATCACTGGAGCTCAAAAGCAAACCGGTATCAACGCTGGCCTAACCGCCTTCACCTGCGTCGCTGCGATTATCGGCGCTACCTTCGTCAACCGCCTTCGCCGCCGTACCATGCTCATGGGATCGTGGGCTGCCCTCATCCTCGTCAACGTCGGATTCGTTGTCTCTGCCGCCCGCTACGTCCAGACGGGCGCCACCTCGGCGGCCTACACCAACGTCGTCATGCTCTGGGTCAGTCCTGCTCTTTCCTAGCTGCCGATTTACATTAGCTGACCCCCCTACATTACAGCTCTACGACTTCTGCTTCTTCTTTGTCTGCGGAGTAAGTACTGTCCGATGTCTGGGATCGCCCTCGCGCAAAAACTGAGCCGAGGCTTCGCCGAATCATTTGGTCTCACGCGCGCAAGCACTGACCCGACTTCTCTACCTGATTGCAGCCGCTCTTCTTTAGTTACCAAACGGAGTGCCTGTCCTACTCGGTTCGAGCCAAGGGAATGATGATTTGGGTGAGTAGGCGCTCCTCGCGCTCGGCGGAGCTCGCTTCCTGACGCCCTTCTTACGCTATAGGGGATCACTGCGAAGGTCATCTCCGTGTTCAACAGTTATGTTAACTCGATTGCCATTGGTGTACGTCCCCTTTCCGCTCTCTATCCGAACGTTTCCTTTCCTTTCTCGCATCGTCCGAAGCTCGGTGAGTCGGTTGCGGCAAGCTGACTCCCTTCTTGCACATTATAGGCCATCGGATGGAAGTACTACTTGGTTTAGTGAGTCTGGGACGATATCTCCTGCGCTTTTGAATCGTCCGCTGACCGTCGCCGAACCTCTCAGCACCTGCACCCTCACCCTCCAGCTCGTCTGCATGTACCTCGTCGCCGTTGAGACTTCTGGATACACGCTCGAGGAGTGAGCTCTCCATTTCTCTTCTTCCCTGACAACCTCTCGCTCTCTTGCTAACCCTCTACCCCTCGGCGCAGGATCGCCGTCCTGTTCGATGGCGAAAACTCCACCGCTCCTCACGTCGAGGTCGCTCAGTACGAGCAGAGCACTCACGAGAAGAAGAAGGTTGGGGATGCTCAAGTCGTCGACGTTTCGGCGACCAGCAGCAAGGTCTGAAGGGAGGGCTCGGTCGAAGGGCGACGAGGGACATGAGGGGTCCAAAAGGTTGCCACTGGGTTATAGAGGGCTAAGGCTTGTTTATTCTGCTATCTGAGCTACATCTGTGCACTGTTTGGTTCAAGTGGCGAAGCGCAAGATCGTTTGAAACGGCGAAGAGGCGCCGGGTGGCAGTCACGGCGTTCGGCGAAGGGGTTCCCGCCGAGCAGGGAGCGCTGCGCTGGCTGCTGCCCAGCAGGGACGGTAGAGTAAGCTTATTATGTAGCTTGAGAGCACACATAGAGTGAGATAAGGCCGCCCAAACTCTCAGTCCGAAGCGAAGGGGCTCGCGCGCCGCGACGCTGAGCAGGCTCTGTTTCCTACGCTTCACCTCGTCTACAACTCGACACGGGATCGGACACGAAGATAGCTCAACACGATCACACCAGGCTCAACATGCCCACCCCACTACAATTTGCTCCTTTCTCGTCGAGCATCTCGCCCAGCTTCTGGCAGTCGTTGACGACGCTCAAGCTGCAGGTTCTCAAGCTCAGCGATGAACCTGTACCCATCACTGGATCCTACAGCAAGGCGCGCACCGTTAAAGATCGACTCACAGGCGACGAGGTTGGCATGGGCTGCGTCCTCGAGTTAGATGAGCGCGCCTTCGAGCAGAGGTGAGTGGCAGTACGCTACAGCGGGTGTTGGAGCGGCAGTGAAGGAATATGTGGTTGCAGGACGGCGTGGCGCTGTTTAGCTCGGCGAAGAACGAGCTGGCCGAGCGGTCTGGCGAGCAGCAGGACCAAGCGGGGTCAGCAGCTTCGCCTTGTTCGGCGGAGGTAGCCGAAAAGCTTGCTGCTTGTCGTGCGTCCTACAGATCACATGAACTCGCAGACGCGCTCGCTGGCTTATCTACTGCCTCCGAAAGGCTACAAGACGACGAGCTCACGCTGAACGGACGTGCTGACCTCCACTCGCATGTACAGCTCCACCAAGGCTCCTTCTGCGGACCGAGTGAGCGTACAGGGTATTCTTCGCAACTACAATACGATCGAGGACTTCAAGAACGCCGACAAGACGGCCCTTCTCGATTCGCTCGGCGATGAGGTTCGCAGTCGGCTTCCTTCTCCGCGCCGAATGCAAGCTCACTTTGCTCTCCTATGCCACAGATCTGGTCCCGCGTCAACAGCAGCTCGAGCGATGTCGAGGCCGAGGCTCTCAACCCCTTCCTCGTCCTCACCTTCGCCGACCTGAAGAAGTATCGCTACTACTACTGGTGCGGCTTCCCTGCACTACTGCAGAAGCCCGGATGGGAGACCGAGGGAGAGTGGAGGTCGTCGAGTGGTGTATTGAGCGAGGAGCAGGTATGTTGCGCCGTTGCGAGGAGCAGCCTGAGCTGACTCCCTCCCCCTTCCCAGATCTCGGCCGTCAACGCTCGTCAGCAGGCTTCCTCCTCCTCCTTCACCCTCGCAAAGCCCTCCTCCAACGGTTTTGCCTTCTCGCCCGTCTCTTCCGCATCGACGTTCTTCGCCGATGTCCCTGCGGCCGAGGTGAGTCTCGAGTGCTCGCGCTCCTCGCAGCTCGTCTGACGCCCTCACCCTCTCACAGCGCACCCTCGTCTTCCTCGACCCTTCCTCTCACGCGAGTGCGCCGGGATGGCCCCTTCGCAACGTCCTCACCTACCTCAACCGCTCCCACTCGGTCAGCGAGATCCGAGTCGTTGCCGTGCGCGATTCGTCCAGCCGTACAGCCATCCTCAAGCTCAAGCCGTCAGAGGCCAGTACTAGTGCACCGGAGAGTCGTCCGAGCGTCGTTGGATGGGAGAAGAACGACAAGGGCAAGCTTGGTCCGAGGATGGCCAACTTGGCGCCGCTGATGGATCCGACCAAGTGAGTCCGAGCTGCACGTTTTCGACAGCTTTTGCCAACTCCCCCTTCTACAGGCTCGCCGACCAAGCCGTCGACCTCAACCTTCAACTCATGCGCTGGCGCATCATGCCCTCGCTCGATCTCGAGAAGGTCAAGAACACCAAGGTCCTCCTCCTCGGTGCTGGGACGCTCGGTTGCTACGTAGCTAGGACTTTGATGGTGAGTTGAACCCCTCGCGAGCGCTACCAGAGCTGATCTCGTCTCTTCTCGCAGGCCTGGGGCGTCCGAAAGATCACCCTCGTCGACTCTTCGACCGTCTCCTTCTCCAACCCCGTTCGTCAACCGCTCTTCGACTTCGAGGACTCGCTGAACGGCGGCAAGCCCAAGGCTGAAGCTGCTGCTGCTGCTCTCAAGCGTGTCTACCCCGGCGTCGTATGTTCGCCCGTCGCGTTCCTCGGCGACACCTCGCTGACCCCTCCACCCCCGATAGGACGCGACGGGCGTTTCCCTCTCGATCCCTATGCCCGGTCATCCCCTCGCTCCCGCTGTTCTCGAGCAGACCAAGGCCGACGTCAAGCAGTTGGAGCAGCTCATCGAGGAGCACGACGTCGTCTACCTCCTCATGGATTCGCGCGAGAGTCGCTGGCTCCCCACCGTCATTGGAGCCTCGAAGAGGAAGGTGCGTGTGTTCTGGTCTTTGATGGTGGAAAGCAGAGCTGACTCGTTGTCCCCTGCAGCTCGTCATGAACGTCGCTCTCGGTTTCGACACGTTCCTCGTCATGCGCCATGGTGTCCCTGCACCGGCCGCCTCGGCTCCCGCTGCAGTCAATGAGCCCGCTCAAGTCACTCCTGGAACTCCCTACACCGGACGACTCGGCTGCTACTACTGCAACGACATCGTCGCCCCGATGGATGTGAGTTCGGCGTTGAGAGGATCCCGTTCTCGGCTTTCGCTGATCCCCTGCTTTTCGCAGTCCCTTACCGACCGTACTCTCGATCAAATGTGTACCGTCACTCGTCCCGGAATCGCCTCGATTGCCAGCTCAACGGCCGTCGAGCTCATGGTCTCAATCCTGCAGCACCCCAAGGGGTGAGTGCTCCTTCTTGCGCCCTCATCGACACCGTCCTGACCTTTTCTACTTCAACAGATCCCTCGCACCCTCCGACATCCCTCTCACCACCGCCGGCGCCGCTCCTCAAACCCAAACCTCCGCCGACGTCGACCCTTCCACCTCCTCCCCTCTCGGAATTGTGCCGCACCAGATTCGGGGCTTCCTCGCTCAGTTCAACAACCTCAAGATCACCGGCCAAGCGTACGATAGGTGTACAGGCTGCAGCGACACGGTAGGTTCTTCGGCTCCTCGGTTGGTGAGGCCTTTCGCTGACCTCTCTTGCTCCCCCGATAGATCGTCTCCGCCTACGAGAACGACGGATTCGAGATGCTCGTGCAGGCCTTCGCCGACGCCAAGTACCTCGAGCGCCTCACTGGACTCGACAAGATGGAGGAAGAGACCGAGGCGATGATGGAGGGATTGGATTGGAGTGGGAGTGAAAACGAGGAGTAGCCGGTTCGAGCTCGGGTCGTTTTGCAGGCAGTATCAGTGCAGTATCAGTATTCTTTTCCGTCGACCCCGTGTGCTTTGAGAGCAGAGAAACCAAGCCGACCGAGCTCGCCATTCTTTCGCTGACGCCGCGAGTGGCTTCGCGGGTGGCTCTTTCTCAAGCAAGGAGTGCTGGTTGCATAGTCAAGGGTTTGTTTAGTGGCGAGAACCTGCTCTGAAGTACTTGAATGGCTCGATTGACCGTGTTGGAGGGACTGGAGAGCGGAGAGAGCTGGCGTTGCGCTTGGGCGAACGCTAGAGAGCTGAATCTTGCACGGGAAGTCAGGGCAGTGGGTTGGGAAGGTAGTTGAAGAGCTGTAGAGTACATCCGGGTATACACCAGTACAAGCTGTACCCCGTCGTCAAGGCGCGCGCTAGCGAGATCCAAGCGCCGAAGCTCCCAAAACGGCTCGTCTCGCCTCTTTCCTCTCTTTCTCTCCTGCCACATCCTTCTGGAGTGGTCGTTGCGTGCAGTACCCTCGCGTGGTGCTCTCGCTCGAGTGAGTGCAGTGGCTCTACTAAAGAGGGCTCTGCCACCGGATCAAGGCCCGACTCTCCCTCGCGTGGAGTGCTCGTCGACCTCCAACTTTTCTCAGCGAAGGATCGCAGAGCAGTACTCCTCCCTCCGGGGCTGTGGGAGTATCTCACTCACGATCCTGGGACGACCGCTTTAAGCCTCCCATACAGCTCGTTTGCTGCTCTTTGAGCGGCTTCGAACTGAGATTGAGCGCCCGAGGAGCTCGCTGCCTTCTGCTCCTCCTTAGCGATGGGAAGACCGCTTTAGACTTCCCGCCGACCCCGAGCCATCCTTCGTGGTGGAGACCTACAGGGTTCGCTCTCGAGCAGCCCTTTCGCAACTGAGGAGCCGCGAGCAAGTGCTCCTCATCAAGCGTCGACGGGAGGCGCGCCACAAGTCCTCCCCTTTCCTGCAGCTTTCGAGCTCTTTCAGCCTCTCGGTGGTTTCGCTCGATGTTAGTATGTTCAGGAGGTGAGTTCTGATGCTCTTGCTGCTCGCTTGTTGGGGTACAGGACGCGGGAGAGAGGGGGAAGTAGGGGAGCGGCAGCTTCGCAGGGGAGGGCAGGCGAGCTACACTTCTTCAGCACGGACGAAGGCATCGCATTAGAGCCCAGATGCCAACGCTCTACATCGACCAGTGATTCCCGGAGGAGACGCCGGTGCTGCCGCCCTCGAGAGCATCAACGCCCTCTCGTCGCCCCTCACTTGGACTGTCGACTTGGCCGCTGGAACCAACGTTACGCTTCGCCTTCGAGTGAGTTTCTCCCTTTGAAGGTCGTTTGAAGCTTTCGCTGACTTTTCTCTTCCTCCCCTACAGGACTCGACGGGTGCTATCGCCTTCTCTACGCCGGTCGTCGTTCAAACCTCGTCCGACGCGAGCTGCATCGGTCGCAACTCGCTCTCTTCTTCCATCACCTCAAACAGCGCTGAGGTGACCTCTACTCCCGCCGTCACCTCGACCGAGATCACCAGCACCACTCCCGTCGAATCGACGAGCGAGATCTCGACGACTTCGGCGGTCCCAAGCTCGGCTCCCTCGGTCACGCCCAGCCGTTTGCCTACGAGTGAGGCTCGGTAAGCTATATCTCCTTCTCTTCGAGCGTCAACCGAGTGCTGACCTGCTTCTTCCGTATTGAGCAGCTCCACCAGCGTCGCCGCTCCTTCGGCCGAGTCCCCCGTTACCCACGCAGCCTCTTCTGGTTCAGTTCCCTCACTCGACTCGTTCAGTTTGGGGTGAGTACTTCTCTTTACTCTTAGGAAGATGAGGCGCTGACGCTCTCCCCTTCTCGCACCGCTTTGGCCGTGGGATCGTTCTTCGCCGTCGTTGGAGCGAGCGCTTGAGACGGAGTGGCGGGAGAGCTTGCTTAGTGACTTAGTACAGGAGCAGCATAATTGTTTTTTGCGTTCAGAGTGGAACTTGGACACTGTTAGACATCCTCGCGCCTCGTTTCGGCCGCCGAGAAGGACTCTTCCCTCTCTCCCACGTCCGCTCGTCCTTCCAGCGAGGATTTTTCTCTTGAGAGAGCTTCGTTCGGGTTTGTTATGTACCTGCTCTGCGTTCGTCGCTCGCTCGGAAGCAGACCAGATGAGTGAAGCCGACCGAGCTCGCCAAATCGTTCGCCGAGACGAGTCGCCGAGAGGGGGAGAGGTGAGGGTCTAACGAGGCTCTAAGATTGCACAGATGAGCTCAAACGTGATCTTGGGAAAGTGTCTACGGCACTAAGCAGTCTGCTAAGCAAAAGGAGGTGGAGGATGGCTCTTCTCAAAGGCCGCCGATTCCGCCGAGAGCACTGGCGATGCCTCCGATGCTGCGAGAGAGGGAGAAGGAAGGGGTTAGCAGCAGTTCGATCATCAAAAAGGAGAGTTAAATCACCCTTGAGTCAACGAGCTCAAGCTCTGGGGCGAGAGGGAGGTGACGGTAGTAGAGGCTGGTTCAACGGTCGGTGTGGGCTGAGCGGCGTTGTCGACGACGGCAGGGGTAGCTTGAGCGGCGGGAGGGTCGATGGGAGTGGGATCAGTAGCGGCGGCTTCTTGAGGACTGTGAAGTAGTAGGGAAAGGGTCAGCGAGGTGAGAGAACGAGTCGAAAAAGAGAAAAGGACGAACGAAGCTTGGGCGCCGGATGTAGAGTCGGTAGGGAGACCAGCGATGGCATTCTCAAAGTAGGAATTGAAGAAGTCCCCTCCCGAAGCGCCGGTGGCGGGGGTGGAGAAGGCGGCAGGGGCGTAAGTCGTCTCGGTATTCGGACCAGCTCGGCGCCTGGTCCGAGGGGAAGAAAGGCGAGGAGAGTCAGCTCTGTCCCCCGACGGAATGAGAGGGAAAGAACACGACGAGGAGAGGTTGGGCGGAACAGGACGAAGGAGAGGGAAAGGGAAAGCACTTACGCCAACCTCGCTGAAGCCGAGCCCGCGGTCAAGCAGGAGACATCAGTTCCAGGCTTGACTACGACGGGATCGGTATTGGCGACAGTTCCGTTGGCGTCCTGTTGTTATTGAGAGAGAGGTGAGCGATACTCAGAGGCGGCGAAA
>JACWFO010000042.1:0-81527 GCA_019775505.1 Leucosporidium yakuticum
TTGGCCGGAGAGCACTGAGTGAAGCCCCCCGTGGAGGCAGCGGGGTCGGCGGTGGCGGTCGCCGAGGGATCTTGAGCGAGGACGACACTAGTGAGGGTGGAAAGGGTGCAGAGGAGGGTGAAGTGAATGGAGAACATCTTGCTACACGTCCTTGCGGGTCTTGAGAATGGCGAGTGAGTGGCAGGAGGGAGAAAGAGCGAGCGCCGAGTCGTCTCGTCCTCTCCTTGAGCTCGACTTGGACGAGCGTGGGACCGCTGATTCGAGCGAGTTAGGGTGACACCGGTCTTCTTGAGGACATCGGAGATACCGAGCTGCACAGCTAGCAAAGACGAGCTCGATGTTGACCTACAGCGACCAACGAACGCCGAGCTGCTCGCGCGGAGAGTTCGCTCTTTGCAGCTCTCCATCTCTCGCGCTCAAACGGAAAGCTACATGGTACAATGAACTCGATTTTGGTTTCACTAGATCAAACACGCCTCAGGGATCTGATGAGGGCATAATATCAAGGGGTGGATGGACTCTAACCTCGCTCGTTCACTCGCTCAACTCGCTCAATACCTCCTATGCTGTCCTCCTCCTCCTGCTCCTCCGTAGCCTCCATACCCACTCGCAGGAGGAGGAGGAGGCGCTCCTCCACCATAGCCGCCGTATCCACCATACCCACCACCCTGCGGTGGCTGAGGAGGAGGGGGGCCGCCGTACCCTCCATAGCCGGCTTGAGGAGGGGGAGGAGCGCCATAACCTTGAGTAGCTTGAGGTTGGTAGCCGCCGTACCCTCCTTGAGCGGGGGGTTGGTACCCCCCTTGCTGGGGAGGAGGTCGGTACCCGCCTGGAGCTTGAGGGAAACCGCCGTAGGAGGGTTGTTGAGGTTGTCCGCCGTAGCCGCCATAGGAAGGGACTGAAGGGGGAGGAGGACCGCCGTATCCCGAGTAACCGCCGTAGGGATCGCGAGCTTGAGGTTGCGGAGGAGGGGGAGCGCCGTAGCCGTATCCTGGTCCTCCTCCGCCGCCGTAGCCTCCTCGTCCACCTCCCGACGCTCCACCACCACGTCCTCCACGGTCGACCTTTGCGAATCCTGGTCCCCTCATATCACCCTGCCTCTGATGATGGAACCCATTCCCTTGGTGTCCCTCTCCTCCTTGTCCCCTCCTCACCGAGTCCTTGTCATACGAGCTAAGGACCGGTCGAGCCTGCTTGACGCCAGGGAGGAGGACCGAGCGATGAGGAGTCTTTTGAGGAGGGAAGGCAAAGGTCGCTGAGATGGAACGGTCGGCGAGGATGTCGGGGAGGGAGGGGAGAGGCGATTCGTAGATGCCGCCGGGGGTGCAGACGGGGTCGGGGAGGACGGTACCGGCCATACCGCGAGAGCGTTTGGTGTCGATCTCGATGGGCTGTGGTGTAGCGAGGGCCGAGGGAGCAAAGTTAGCGATCGAACGCCGAGTGGAGAAGCGACCGAGAGAGAGGCTCACCTCCTTGATCTTCCTCTTGGTGTACAGGCCCTCCAAATAATCATACAGCGGATGGTCCTGACCCACAAACAGCGTATCTACACCCAACTCATTCCTCTTAACCTCAAACTCGGTCAACTCGGGGTACTTGGTCGCCATCGCCTCGAGCAACCTCTTCGGATCAATGAAGGGGAGAAGCGCGACTCCTTGCCAAACCATCTTCTTGCCGTTCATGTCAATCTCGAATTCTTGAGGGTAGAAGTCGATGATGGGCGATTCGGGCTCGATCATGAGAGGTTGGAAGGGGAGGGGGAGGTGGATTCGACTGCGAACGCGAACACGCTCGTCAGCTCTCGTCCTCCTCCTTCGCGAACCGAAAGACAAGAACTCACCTAGCAGCGGGGAACACACCCATCAACTGCTCGTACGGCCTGAAAGGCTTGCCGAGCGTAAAGTCGATATCCAGGCTCGCGAGGTCGGTGAAATCGGAGGCGAAGGGCGAGAAGTGGTGAGGGTAGTACCATTGCCATGAAGGAGTGCCTTGGAAGTAGTATTCGAGGACCCAACAGAGTCCTTCGACGTAGGATTTGACGACGCTGTGGGTGGTGGCGGAGGGAGGCGGAGGAGGGCGTGAGGCGACGAGGAAGGGAGGGGAAGGAAGAGAGGCAAGGAAAAAGTCGAGTGTCAGCGAAAATCCTTCCCCGCGAGCGGACGGAGAGGGGAACGAGCTGAACTCGAGCGCTGAAGCGAAGAAACGAGTACGAGGAGAACAGCCAACTCACGACCTCCTAAACTCGGTATCGCTGAGCTCGACGCCAAACTTCTGGCGGTAGTAGCGCTCCTTGTATCCTGGTTCCCAGAGCCTGCGCGCGAGGAGAGGGAGGGGGTCAGCGAGCTGCTTCGGGGTGGGCTCGTCGCGACCTCGAGTCGGCCGAACGAAAGGAAAGAGAAGCGAGACGAGCAACTCACTTGACCGTATCATCCTGCTCGACCACATTGTTCCCCATCATCTTCAACGGCGGCAACTTGGTACTCTTCTCAGCGGGAGCGACAATAGCCTTCGAAAGGAAGGAATCGACCTCCGAGTCCTCCGTCTCCTCGAGCTCCGTATCGGACGCAGGAGCAGAAACCGCCTCGGCAGCCTTGCGCTTGGTTCCTCGAGGGGTAGTCTCCTCGACGGCGGCCATGGTCGAATCCTCCGTAGCGGCGGCGGCGGGCTCCTCCTTCTCCTTCTCGGCGTCCTTCTCCTCGACAATCTCCTCAATCGAAGCCTCCTCCCCAACCACAACCTCACCCTTCAACTCCCTCTTCAACTTCTCGGCCGCACTCAAATTCTTCTCTCCATCCGCTCCACCACCAGCGAGTTCGGCTCTGATCATCTCAGCGGCGCTCAAGTTGGCCATCCTAATCGCCTTCCTATTAGCCACGATGGAGGCGTTGGATCCTACCATCGCCGCGACGTCGGGGGCGGGGGCGGGAGCGGCTTGAGGCTTGGGAGGAAGGCCGGTAGAGGGAAGAGGAGTAGGCTTGACGGAGACGTAATCGTGGCCGTTTTGCACGTGGGTGCCACCCTTGCGTTGCTCGGCGGCGGCGCGGTGCTGTTGATCGATTTTGCGACGCTTTTCGTTGCGGTCTTGGCGCTCTTCGGCTGTGAGAGGGCGGGCGAGGGTGAAGGAGGGCGAGTGGGTGAGGGAAGAAGGCGAGTAAGGGTGGAAAGGGGAGTGGGGAAAGAGAGAGAGAAAGAGAGAGAGAGAACGAAAGAGTCAGCGAACATCCTCCATCCTCCAGCCCTCGCCTCGCCCTCCTCCCCCTCCGCCGAGCAGCTCGACCCTCGACCAAAGAGACCGAAAGTCACTCACCCTCCCTCCTCTTCCTAAAAATCTCATCCTCCCTCTCAGCCAACTGGTCCAAAATCACCTGTGCCCTCCCAAGATTAACCTTTCCATGTTCAGCGAGGTAACCTCCCATGCGCTCCAAACTGCCTTTCCAAATCCCCATCAACGTATCAATAGCACCTTCCCTAATCTCCAAACTCGGCAAGTGGGGTAGGAAATCATTCCCGACGAAAAAGATGAGAAAGACCCAGTCGTCGATGGCGCGTTCGAGGGAGAAGGGGAAAGAGTGGACGATGGAACTGAGCTCGATCGAGAGGTACTCGCGAAGGATTGAGACGTCGAGGAAGATGAAGGGCTTGGGGGCTGAAGGTTGGGCCACGGGAGGTGCGCCGGAGAAGTCGGGTTGGTCTTTGGGTTTGCCTGTTGAAACGGGCGCCGAGGGGGCAGTCAGCTTCTCTCGGGTCCTCGCCTCCTTCTTCTCCTCCTACCCCCGCGAAGAGAGAGCGAGAACATACCGGTACACTGACTCGAATGATGTCCCATCTGTCCACAAGTATGGCACCCCCTCCCCTTCTTATCCTGAGCAAACACGTCCTCCCTCAAGACCCTGAAGTGAGGTTCATGGGTCGCCAAACTGAGCATGATCAAATCGGCGTCGAGTCCGTAGATGACATGCTTGGTGTTGGGGTCGTGGGAAGGGTGCGAACGTTGTCGGCGGATGTAGTCCATGATTTTGTGCTCGCCTTCTCCTGGAACTGAGGCGTCCGAGATGATTACTTCGAGCTGTGGGGTGTGCGAGGGGTCAGCGATTGAGGTCCCGGTGATGATGATGCTTTCCGGTCCTCCTCCTCCCCCCCCCTCCTTCCTTCCTTCCTTCCTTCTCCTCTCCGCTTCGGCGCTCATCCCCTCCCCTCGCCCTCTCCCTCCCCCGTCTCCCTCTTAAAGAAGCGAAACCAAGAACTCACCCCGGCCCACCCAGGATCCTCATTCAACTTCTTAGCGACCCAATACCTCAAACTCTTGGCCAAAAGATCCATAAAAGGAGTGCCCGGGGTGATGGCGTTGGAATCCCAGCCCTTTTCGTTGCGGAATTCGTCCGAAACTTCTTTGCCCATGGCTATGAGCGGGCGAGCGAACGAGCCAAGTGGGTGAGGGTAGGAGAGTCGAGAGGGAGGAGAGGAGAGCGAGTTGGGGAAGGAGGGAGAGCGAGTTCGGAGGGAAGGGCGACGAGAGGAGGAGAGGGAAAGGACGAGGGAGAGGTCGAGGGGCCAAGCAGGGGGTAAGGAAGAAGCAAGAGAAAGCGTTTGTCAGTAACGATCCAGCCCTCACACCCTCCCTCAGCTCTCCCACAGACAACTCGACAACTCACCTTCCCACTCCTCAATAGCCTTGACCCTCTCCTCCTCCTTAACCCTCGCCTCCTCGGCACTCCTAAACCTTCGAGACCGCTGCTGGTTCATCTTGGCGCGAGGAGCGACACCATCAATAGCCATGACGAGGAGCTTGCGAGGTCGGACCATGGAGACGACTCGGTCCGTGTAGAGAAACACTTCGTGCATCATTGCTTCTTCGGTTTTGGGCGCGGGCTTGTGGTGGCAAGTAGGGGGAGGGGTTAGCTTCGTGTTCTTCATCATCCTCTTTACCCTCGTCCGCCTGCAGCCTCGCTCCTCAGCCCATCTCCACCTCGAACGAAAGCAAGGAAACCAAGACTGACCTTTCCCTCTGGATGAGTACAAGGATGTACGATACCATTCATATCTAAATACAAATTATCAAATTCCTCGCCATTGGGGTTGGGACCAGACGTATCGACCGGCTGTTTCGTTCCAGGGAGCGAGAGTGGAGGAGGCCAAGTCAGCGATGGTTTTGAAGGCGGTAGTTGTAAGGCTGCAGAGGGAGGAAAGCTGGGAGGAGAGGCACAGAGCTACTGCGCTCTGATGAGCTACAGCTCCCCCTTCCCTCTCGTTCAGCCCGAACGAACGAACGAGCGAGGCGTCACTCTCGTCGTCTGTTCCCTGGGCTGTACCCGATCAAAGGGAAGTTGATACGTACGATTTCCTCCATTTCTCCATTTGCGCCAGGGATAGTAACTGGTTGATCCTCAATCACCTGTAGTCGATTCACTGGGTCAGCTAAACAACGAGAGACGAGCGAGAGAGCGAACAACGTGCAGGCAATACGATTTTAGGGTATTTCTTGGATAACCATCGGAATAGAGCGGGAACTCCCATCCTAGCCTGCTTGTTAGGTCCGAGTTCTGTAGCAGACTCGACGTGGTGGGAAACAGACCAGGGGCAAGCTTCAAAAACTCGCAAGTCGCTCGCTTGACGGGTTGGACTCGTTCAAGTCACCTCGTCTCTCCCACTTCGGCTCTCGTACAGCACAGCAGCGTTACTATCAACCTACAGGATGGCACCTACCACCGCTTCACCCAAAGCTTCCACCTCTACCAGCTCGACCAAGAAAAGGCGCGCACCTCCCACCGACTCTCGATTCGCCGCTTTCGACTCTCTCTCAGCCGACGAACACGACGACGTCAACGAGCAAGAATCAACTACAGAAGAACCCCTCTCCTTCCCACGTCAACCCGCTCCCAATCCCTCTTCCCTTCCCGCCCATTTGCTCCCCTCCGCACTCGCAGGCAACAAGAGCAAGAAACAACCGGGACTCATTTACTTGTCCCGTATCCCACCGGGCATGGGGCCTAGTAAAGTTAAACATTTGTTATCTGCTTATGGGGAGGTTGGAAGAGTTTATTTGGCTAGGGCGGGTGAGTACGGCTACGAGCGCTTGCGAGGGATGGGATGGGCTGGGCGGGCGAGGGCTGAGCTGGGAGTGTGTTGAGAGTGTAGGAGGGGAAAGGAAGGATGAGCTTGAGGTACAAGGATAGAGACGGAAGGCCACTGCTCCCCACCAACAGCTGAGACGGCTCGGCGGATTCTCGACGAGGGTTTCGCTGGACGTCTCTACGATTTGGCCGAGGTTGACAAAGTCACAACTTTTCACATCCCTCGTTGATGATGCTTTAGAATCTTCCAAATTCTCGGTGCCGCTGATGAACGGTGACTGTAGAGCGGTTGGCCGGCTTCCCTTCTTCTCGGCGAGGACCTTCGCTGGCCTCGATGGTCGCCGGGGGCTCGCTGTTGAAGACGCGACTACGGGAACTGCTTTTGACCGATGTCAAGGGGGAAGGAGGGGGGGGGGGGATGTACCAATCTCGCAAGCTCTGCACTCCTTCCCTCTCTCGAGGCGGTTCAGCAGACCTTCGGCGGAGGGTTCGCTGGGCGCTTCTTTCCAGGGACGAGGATGTCCAGAGTTCGCGGGCAGCTACTCGAGTCAGGCTGCACGCTGCCCCGGACGGGTTTGATGCTACTACTGTAGGGCAGCTGCTGAGCATCGGGCGACTCGTCTTCTCTCTCAGCGATCTTCGCCGATTTGGAAGTCGGCGAGGGCTCGCCGCGTATGTGTATGGGAGTGGTGCGTTTCGATATCTTCACTGCGGTAGGAGCTGTTGGCTTTTCAGCTCTCACGGACTCTGCAGCTCGTTTGCACCCTGAAGCGGTTGGTGACTCTTCGCAGGAGAGTCGCTGGATGTTTCTATCGGGGTAGAAGCTGAGCAGCTGTCTGTTGGCTCGCCATAGGGAGTTATTTTTGGCGTGAGCTGCAGCTTTCTTGTGTGTGAAGCAGCCGGCGACTCGTCCTCCCCCTCGGCGATGGTCTTTGCTCCTCTCGCGGAGGGGCGGGGGGATCGCTGTGCGTGCGATGAGTGCAGTCGTTTTTGATTCTACGCCGAGCTCAGCTTTCCGGTCTGTAGCTGTAGAGCCATTTCCTCAGACCGGTCAAGATGGGAGAGACGGGCGACGCTCCTCCCGACTCGAGAGTTTCGTTCGCTTGCGCCGAGTGGCAGGGGTGGTGAGCTCGCTGTCGGTAGAGCGATTTCTCGTCGCTATCGCTGTTCCCTCTCTCATGCCTGAGGCAAAGGGACGGGGAACGGCGGCAAGCGGGGCTTTGCACTCTCGCTTCCGAGAGGCTCCGCGAGCTCGAGAGAGCTTGTAGAACGCTTTCGTGTGGAGAGTGTTGAGTAGAGTCCCCCCCGTTCTTCCACGACGCGCTGCTCTACCGAAGAGCGAGCAAGCGGCATCGCCGGCGCAGAGCACCTCGCGCGAGACTTGATCGAGCTTGATCGCTCGACGGCGTCGTATCTGGGAGTCGTCTGAAGGGCTCGGGAGCTCTCTGGGCACTTCTGATGTCAACTCCGTCGTAGTACGAGCGCCCGCAGGGCTCCCCCTATCGCTCATTGTGCTTGCGAGGCAAGGAGAGCTCGACGTCTTCGCTGCGATCGCTCTCGGGCTTGCATTGCAGGTTTCAGGGTTGTTGCTAGCCAATACGACGGCGCCTCTTCCTTCTGTGCAGCCTCTGATTGCAGAGACTAGCTCCTCTCATCGTTCGCGCACCGGTCGACGACTTTGCTTCCTCCTCCGAAGAGGGTGGGGGCTGGTCTCGTAAGTAGGGAGCCGCGCGCGACGAACACACGGTGCTATCGACCCTCCGCCGCTTCGATACCTCGCCGGGTCCGTGCATGAGCAGCAGCGGGACGAGCGAGGGAGCGGCGCCGACTCTGCGATGCTGCTGTCGATCCATGAGGATCGGGGGTGGCTTCGCTGAGGTACTCGTGCCCCCATCCCTCTTCGACCTCCCAAGTACGCTGAAGTAGGGCCCTGCTGTTCAGGAGCGGGGACGAACACCTCCGCTTGCGAACGGCGCTGAGGTTGGAAACGCTCTCGGCGTCGTCCGCTAGCATTAGGAGTGTCGCCCCCTGTATCATGGCCAAAGCTTTCTTTCTCGTTTCGCTACTGGTCAATCCCCGGGGCGCTTGTCCTCCATTTCAGCGCTTCTCCAGTTCTCCCCGGGCAGCAGTTCGCTAACTCCCTTCCTCTCCCTCCCTCCCTCCCTCCCTCCCTCCTTACCCCTGCTCTCCTCACCACAGATCCCGACCCCCCAGCCAACGCCGCCTCGTCCAAGAAATCGCGCCACCAAGCCGAAAAGCACAAGGAGCACAAGTTTGCCGAAGGATGGGTCGAGTTTGAGGACAAGAGGGTCGCGAGGAGTGTGGCTGAGATGTTAAATGCGCAGACAATTGGTGGGTTTTCGCTCTCTTCTTCCCTGCTTTTCCCAATCCCGGCGAAAGAGCAGCTTGCTGACCTCTCACCTTCTCCCTCCTCGCCGACTTGCTCCCCTCTCCCTCGCCCGCGTCATTCGAAACAGGCGGAAAGAAGGGCACGCGACACCGTGATGACGTCTGGACGATGAAGTACCTCCCGCGGTTCCGTTGGGATATGCTCAGTGAGCAGGTCGGTGAGTCGTCTTTCGCTCGCTCGCTCGGCGTTGAGCTGCTGTCTTTCGGTCGAAGCGGTGAGCTGACCTCGTCTGTTCCATTCCTCTCCTCTACTCCTCGTCACCACTCCTCCACCTCGACCTCACCACCACCCTCGCCTCCCCATCTCCCTTCCTTCGCTCGCCCACCTCACAGCCCTCGAACGCGCCACCCAAACCTCCCTCCTCCGTTTCCACCTCCAACACTCCCGCACCGAGCAAGAGTCCTACCTCTCAGCCGTGGAGAAAGCCCGCGTCGGTCGCAAGATCGAGGAGAAGGCCGCTGGTCGTTCGGCCGCTTCTGGAGGCGCCGAGGGAGAGGGGAAGAAGAGGAAGGCTGAAGGGGGAGAGGGAGCGGCAGGGGAAGAGAAGAAGGAGAAGAAGAAGGGGAGGACTTATAGGCAGCGCGAACCTTTGGCTGCTGGTGGTGCAGGAGCTGGAGAGGATGGCGAGGGAAAGAGGAAGGGAGGGACGAAGAAGCAGTTGGACGATGTGTTGGGGAGGTTGTTCTAGTTCTTTCGCTTCGCACAGGTGGTGGTACAGGTGGAATGGAGTGAGGTGCAGCTTCATCGCCGGCGAGAGAGAAGGAGTCGCCGAGAATGAGAGGATTCGCCGAGCTGCTCTTTCGTTGCGGGTGAGGGAAACGAGGCGCGAAGATGTCTAACAGTGTCCAAATTCCACTCTGAATGCAAGAACTAGTCGTGATACTTCTAGACTAAGTCATTAAGCAAGCTGTGCCCCCACTCCGTCTCAAGCGCTCGCTCCGACGACGGCGAAGAGCGATCCCACGGCCAAAACGCTGCGAGAAGGGGAAAGCGTCAGCGCCTGTTCTTCAAGGAGACTCAAGAGAGTCACTCACCCCAAACTGAACGAGTTGAGTGAGGGAACCGAACCAGAAGAGGCTGCGTGGGTGACTGGCGACTCGGCTGAAGGAGCGGCGACGCTGGTGGAGCTGCTCAATACGGAAGAAGCAGGTCAGCACTCGGTTGACGCTCGAAGAGAAGGAGATATAGCTTACCGAGCCTCACTCGTAGGCAAACGGCTGAGTGTGACCGAAGTAGCCGAGCTTGCGACGACCGAGGTCGTGGAGATCTCGCTCGTCGATTCGACGGGAGTGGTGGTGGTAAGCTCGGTCGAGGTGATGGCGGCGGGAGTAGAGGTGAGCTCGGCGCTGGTTGAGGCGATGGAAGAAGAAAGGGAGTTGCGACCGATGCAGCTCGCGTCGGACGAGGTCTGAACGACGACCGGCGAAGAGAAGGCGATAGCGCCCGTCGAGTCCTGTAGGGAAGGAAGAGAAAGGTCAGCGAAAGCTTCGAACGACCTTCAAAGGGAGAAACTCACTCGAAGGCGAAGCGTAACGTTGGTTCCAGCGGCCAAGTCAACGGTCCAAGTGAGGGGCGACGAGACGGCGTTGATGCTCTCGAGTGCTACAGCACCGGCATCTCCTCCGGGAATCACTGTTGATTTAGAGCGTTAGCTCTGCTACTCTATAGCTCACTCTCTTTCATCTCCGGCCGCCCAACTCGCCACCGCCTCCGTCGCACGACTGCCTCAAATCCGAACGTCGCAAGACTCACCATCAATCACGTAGGGAGGGGCGCCTCCGGAGAAGGTCAAGCGAACAGGGCTACACTGTACCAAGACCGTCGGCGAATCGATCTGCTGAGCTACAACTCCCTCGAGTGCGACGAGGGCGAAGAAGGCGAGGATGACTTGAAGGAGCATGGCGAGGCTTTGAGTAGACTTGGCGGCGGAGGAGTGAGTTGTAGGGGATCGGTTGGGTCGAAGAGTGTGATGTAGGCGAGCGGTAGAGGCGAAGTCGAAGGGGAGAAGTGTGTGGCGGGAGGGAAAGAGTCGACTTGGAGATTCGGGGAGGCCGAAGCCGAGGCTCGATCTCACCGTCGCTTCACCTCGCTCGAGAATGAGCTCAGGAATGGGCTAGGAGTAAGGAGTCGCGAAGGGTCAACGACCGTCGCACCGGTCTTCTGCTCCTCGCCGAGCTTAACGCCAGCTTCGCCCGAGCTTCGGCGTTGCTTCGCTCGCTCTCTGGCATTCGAGCCTCTCCCAAGAACCCTACATTGCTCCATCGAGCGCAAAATAAGGTGCTAGCATAATCTATTCCACCTCATTCCAACCTACAATCCTAATCGTACTTGGCGTTGGCGGTCTCCGGCGCTATCGGCCTCATGCACCACTTGAGGGTGAACCACATCGCCACCCACGAGAGGACGACGAGGGAAATGGTGATGAAGGGGTGGTCGGAAGCGCTGGTGAAGAGTGAGGAAGGGCCGTTGGAGAGGCTCTGCGAGTGGGGAAGGGGAGATGAAAGCCGAACGAGATCAGCGCGAGAACGAGCGAGAGAAGGAGAAGCAGACGTACATCGGCGAACTTCTCCATGAAGGTGCGAGAGGAGAGACCGGCAACGGTACCGGTGGTGATGCCTTGCTCGATGAGCGAGTAGACTTCCTCGTGCTCGAAGGAGAGTGGCGAGCCCGAGAGCGTCGACTTCCAGTAGACGAGGGTCTGCGAGGGAGTTAAAAGCGCAAGTCAGCGGATCATAGCGCGGAGAAGCATCAACAACAATTCGATGAGAACTCACCTTGGGATCAGCGATGAGCAACTTCGGTCCATCCGCCGCGCCGTTCTTGACATCGTACATCGTCCTGACCCATCCCGCCCACTTATCTCCATCAACCCACGTCCAAAGAACGTCCCTCCCCTTCTTACTCTCCTCCTTACTCATCCTCCTCTCGCTCCACCCCTTCGCCAACCGCTCAATCACCGTCTTGGCCGCTTCAAATTGCTTCCCGGGCAAGCCCTTCTTGCTCAACACCGCCACACCGACTAGCGGTGGCTCCCCAGTCGACGGCATGAGATCATCGAAAGTCGCGCTGCTCAACTCGGTGAGGGTGGGGAACTTGGCCGATCGGAGCCAGTGCTTGGTAGCCTCGAGTCGGGACTTGGCGGGAAGTGTGTGTGAGGGGAGGGCGAAGGTGTTGGCGGGGGAGAGGGAGCCGTCTTTGAAGGCGAGGAGGTAGGGCTCAGCGGGGAGGGAGAAGAGCGAGTAGAGGTCGGGCGAAGTGGAGGTGTAGAAGGGGGCACCGCCGACGAGGGTAGAGGCGGCGGAGGTGGCGACGGTCTGCGAAGAGAGGAATGGGTCAGCGGAGCTCGAGAGAGGAAGTGAGTCCGTCCCAACGCACTAAATCAGCCTTGCTCGTTTCGGGGGTGTGAAGGAAGAGGATGATGACCTGTTCAGCCTCAGCAGCTTGCTTGAGCTCGTATTTGTTGGCAAGCGGCTTGATGGTCGTGCTGTTGAGGTGGAAAGTAGACTTAGCTCCCTACTTTTCGCTGAAGCGGCCGGACGAGGAGAAACTCACGCCGAGACGGCCTTGAGGGCAAAGTTTTTGAGTGTTTGGACGTCCCGCTTGCCCTTGTACTCGACCGAAGCGCCCTTGTTGTAGCTGCGAAGGAGGACGCCGAGATTAACGTCGCTGGTGAGCCTGCGAAAGCCGGAACGAACTCACAAGATGAGGGTAGGGTAGGCTCGGACCTTCTCGCCACGGCAGACCTTCTTGTTCTCGGGGGTGTCGCAATCCATCTCGTAGACGTTGACGCTGCCGGCGAGCGAAGTAGCCATGTCGGCCCACACTGCGAGCGGGAAACGAAAGTTAGCGCCGAACGAGAGAAGGGGGAAGAGGGAAACGAACGAGGAGCGAGAGCTTTGCAGTGACCGCACCTATGAGCAGAACAAGGGTCAGCGTCGGTATGGAGAGCGTAAGAAGGGAGCAAAACTCACCAAGGAGCGTAAAACTTGACGAACGAGGGCCTCGAGTCAGCATCCTTCAGCCCAGCGACCTCCTCCGCCTTGAGCACATGCACGACACCATCCGGCCTAGGCGCGTTTGACTCATTCCTCTTCTCCTCAAAGTTCATCTTGCGGATCTGAGTGACGAAAGCTGGTACGGCGGGCGTCCCGGCGGAGGTGGAAGGCTCGGCGTCGGCGGAAGAAGAGGAGCTGGTTCGTGCGGTAGAGGAGGCGTCGTCGAGGATGGCGTCAAAGGGGGAGGTAGTTGAGTCGTCCTCGCCTGCAGCGACATGGAGAGCTCCTCCAGCGGCGGCTCCTCCGACGGCGGCGCCCTTGAGGGGAACGACGGGCCTCGCTGCCTTCTTCTTCTCCTCGACCTGCTTCTCCTCCACCTTGACGGGACCACCCTTGACCTCAGGTTCCCCATCATCTCCCAACCAAACGACCTTACCCGGCATGTTCTCATCGACATACGCCGAGAGGGCCTCTACGCTCCTCTTGCCCGAGTACTCGTCGTAGAGCTCTCCGTCGACGTAGAGGAAGATGGAGGGGTAGTACTTGACTCCATGAGAGTGGCAGAGGTCGCCATTGGCGGCGCAGTCGACTTGGGCGAAGTGGAAGTTGTTGATGGCTGAATCGGCCTCGCGAAGCTCGACGACTGGAAAAGAAGAGGTTAGCGGGAAGCAGGGATAGATGGAGAAAGGCTCGCACGGTCATGCCACTTGGGTGCGAACGCCTTGCAGTGGTGGCAATATGGCCTGATGGCAGAAAGAGCTAGGTCAGCAGGTCGTCGTCGTCGTCGTTCGACTAGCTTGAGAGGCTTACGAGTAGTGCTCGATGAGCCTGTAGGTGTGCAGAGGAGTTCGTGAGCTATTGTACGAATCTTCCAGGCTTTGCTACACCGTCTCGGCTGCTCCGCGCCTACACTCTGTGCCCTGTGCGGTGCTTGCTCCTTCCCAAGTGCAGCTGAGTGCTCTGCAACAGCCTTTTGAAGCTCTGTACAGCTAGCTGGGAGCAGTAAAAGTCAGCCTAACTCACCAAGTACCCGATTTGACCTGCTCCCACGTCTCCTCCGTCAAGCCCTCTCCCGTCGTGATGATGGGAGCTGCTGTACTCCAACCAGCGAGTAGAAGCGACGCAGCGGTAGCAAAAGATGACCACCGCATGCTTTAGGTGAGTTGGCGGCTGTAAGGCCGGTGGAAACGAGGTGTTGAGCCTCAGAAGCGAGGGGAGGAGGCCGAACGAAAGCGGCGCTTTGCTTGCGGCGAGCGGCGGGAGCTGGGAACGATGTGCGAAGTGCTTCTGATGTGCTGATGCGGTACAGGTGTTCTCTCGAAGTGTCGAAGTGGGAGACGAGGTAGATGGCGGAGACTAAGCCTTGCTCGGCGTCGACGCGGCCTCTCCTTCGCATTTCGCAAAGAGATTGGGAAGCCTTGTCGGCAGTCTCTGCAGCTCGCAATGCATGGGAACATAGCTCAAACTGCCTCTGCGTTTCCGAGATATCGACCGAACCTCCGCACCCCCGTTTTTCCCCTTCCGACCGAGCGCTAAGCCGCCTCCTCCTTCATTTCCTCGTCCTCCATGTCATCAAACAACTTGACAAACTCGGCACTATCAACTTTAACCCCCCTCTTCAACTCGTCAACCTCCACCTGAATCCCTTTAACCGCCAACAATCCCCTCGGCCTCGCTCCAATCTCAACCTCAACTGGCAACCAAATCTTCTGCAAGTTCCCCGTTTCGAAGACGTTCCAATGATCTACTAGACCGGTTCGGATCCGTTCGACGAGGTCGCGGGCGAAGGAGGCGATTTCGAGAGTGTCAGCGAAGGAGAGGGGATCGGGCGAGGGAGAGAGGTAGGGTCGGAGATGGACGTGTTCAAGGAGCGGGGCGTCGAGGAGGCGGAGGACGAGACCGATGTTTCCTGGGTGGGTTTCGATGTGGAGGGTGGTGAGAAGCGGGTAGGTGTTGCGAACGAAGGGGAGAAGGCGGTCGCCGTCTTCGCCTTCGTCGGCGACTCCTTCGATAGAGATGGTTCGCAGCTGAGGTCCGAGGGAGCGGAAGATGGCGGAGTAGGGTGAAGGAGTGGGAGGACTAGCGACAACGGGGTAAAGCGCCGAGATGAGGAGCGTGTGCAGCGAGGGGAAGGAGACCGAGCTGAAGAGGTCGACCGCCGAGTGGTCGAGGATGAGGTGGCCGAGGTCGAGGTAGGTGACGTTGGGGAAGAGGGGATGAATCGTTACAACGCGAGGGGAAGAAGGCGGAGCCTTGATGAAGCCCGCTTGACGGTGTATTTCGGCGCGACAGACGACGAGGTTCCGAAGCGACGGATGCGCCGAGCCTGTTTCGAGCGAGGATCAGCTTGCAGCTCTTTGGAGTGACAGTACAACTCATCCGTACCATCAGCAAAGTCCTCCACCCCCACAGCTCCCACAACCCACAAGGTCCTCAGCTCCCTACACTCTCCCAAAATGTCGCCAACCGTCTTTCTCGGCGCTCCCACCTTCTCATTCTTCCCAAACACCAAACACCTCTTCACCTGCCCCTTACACTCCTCATAACCTTTCAGACTCCTCACAAACCTCCCCATCGACTTCTTACTCAACAGCCTGACCGAGCGGAAGACTTGAGGCTGTGCTAGCTCTCGGAAGGCGTGGGAGACGAGACAGCAGGCGGCGAGAGTGACCTGGCGCTGGGAATCGCTGTAGACATGTTTTAGGATGAGGGAGATGAGCTCGGGCGGCAGGGAAGGGGCGGGAGGAAGAGGTGGGCCGCTGGAGATGAAAGAGGTCAGCTGAGCTCGGCGTGAGGAGGATGTAGGGACCTACGCGGGAAGGTGTTGAACAGCTTTCCTACGACTCAGCAGAGCTCTCACAGCGTTCAGTAGCCCCCAGAGCATCGTCAAGCAGCGAAGAAGAGACGAGCGACGGAATTGGGCGAAGGGAGAGAAGTGAGAGACGTGGGAAGTGAGAAAGGATCGCTCTCGGAGCTCGATATATACCGAGTTCGCGCTCGGGCCTGGGTACATACTGAACACCACCGCCGCGAGCGGATTAGCATGCGGATAGCCTACAACACGAAAAGCACTGCTCTTTGGTACAGGCTAAGCCTCGTCCGTTCTCCTCCCGTCAGCCCCTCCCTCAGACAGCCCTACTCTTCCTCGGCGACCTCGGCACCTCAACATAAGCAAACACCCTCCCTCCTCTCGGCGACTGTCCTTTGGTAGGCGAGTTGGGAGCCTGCGCCGTCGTCTTGGTAGCTCTCTTCCGCGTAGAGGGGGAGCGGGCGGGAAGGGGGACGGTGTTGAGCGTGGGGGTCCTCTCGGGGGAAGAGCGTTTCTTGGGAGAGGGAGAGTCGATGGAAGTCGTGGAAGAGCGTTTGCGGGGAGAATTGGGAGCGCTGAAAGGGCCGACGGGGGGCTTGGGTTTGGGGAGGTTGGCGATGTCGCGCAGGGGAGGGCGAGAGGCGGAAGCTGTGGATGGTACAGAAAAGACAAAGGTCAGTATTTGGTTCGACGAAGGGAGCAGCCGCGATCGAGCTGAGAAGCGACGTACGAGAGGAAGGCTTCTTGCTGCCAGCAGCGACGACGGCCTTCTTGCCCGTAGAGAATCCCAGAGACTGCTCGAGGGTCTTCTGCTTGACCCAGTCGCGAGGTCTGCTGCTCTTCCAATCCGCGACGACACGTTTGGAGAAATCGTCCGAGTTGCCGATGACTGCGAAGGGGAAGGAGAGGTCTGCTCGGCGCTCAGTCGCAGAAATCAGCGAGGATTCACCTTGATAATCAAACACGCCCTTCCACTCTTGCGAGGTCATCTCCTCGCGATTAACAAAGACTGCAATCCCTCCTTTGCTCCTCACGGCCTTGGAGAACTCCTTGACGAGCTTCTTGAAACCAGGGATGCGAAGTGAGGTGCCAGCGACGATGAGGAGGTCGGGGGAAGACGAGAGGTCGGAGATGGAGATGGAGCCGATGGAGCTGGCGGCGGGAGAGGGTTCTTCGTAGAGGACGATGGAAGGGCGAACGAATGTCCGAGACGGGATGGCGCGTTTGGAGAGGCGGGCTCGGCTGGCGGCTGTTATGAGAGGTAGGAGGTCAGCGTACGCTCAAGGAGAGGCAAGAGAAAAGAACTCCAACTCACCTCGTTCTTCGCAAGCAGGACAATCGACCGTCTCGCCGACCTCGAACGCCTCGGTCAAACGAAAGACAGATCAGGACTCACCCTCCATCTCCACATCCCAATCCTGCGCTTCCATCCAGTCCTCCAGGCCATTAATCATCTTCTCGACCTTGTCCCCCTTCAGATGCGGATTCCTCATAATCACCTCCCTCATCTTCTCGATCAAGACCTCGGCCTTCTCCCTCGAGAGGACACCATCCTTCACGCCGAAGAGATCTGCCATCTCCTGTCCCTCGCCTTCCGTCGCCCAATAGAGAGCGGCTGCTCGCTCCTTCTGCAGGATCTGCTCCTGCTGCTCTTGCTCTCCTCGCAGGCCGCTGTTAAGCGCCCACGAGTCGAGCGCGAACGTTGCTCGAGTAGCGCTCCAGTTGGTGAAGGTGAGGTCGTCGAGAGAACGAGTCTTGGCGAAACCTGTTCGATACTGGGTGTCGCCGTGTTCCCAGCGGCTCGCCGAGGGAGACAGAGCCGACTTATTGAGGTAGGGAAGTTGGAAGGGAAGGGAGTCGGCGGACCAGCTCGTCTGTTGGTGCAGCGAAGATCAGCTTTTCCATCTAAAGCTGTTGATTGAATTTGGGTTTGGCAAACGCTCACCAGTCTCAGCTTGACTCGCCCGCCTGCCTCGGGCATGTTCGACTTGAGCGCGCGGTCGACCTTGCTGCAGAGGTGATTGGCGTAAAGCTGCGCCGGCGTAAGTTGGGCTATAAGGAAGAATGTAGGTCAGTTAAGTTTCGCGAACTCGCTTGGAGCCGTTAGCCAACTCACATCCCCCGAAGGTCTTCTTGGCGGCGGGTCGAGTCTTCTCCAAAGCCCTCGTGATTTGATCCGCCGACTGCGTGAGCTCCCGATGGATCAGCTGAAAGCTCGTTAGAAAATGATGAGCACAACTCACGTCCAGTCCAAGGGGGTGAAGGGAGGGGATGCCGTCTCCGTTCAGCACAAAGTCGACGCCGAGATGACCGAGTTCTGCAAGGGACTCGACTCAGCTTCAGAAACTCGCAAAGCAAGCGACCGACTCACCTTGGACCAGACTCTTTCCAACGCGCCGGAGGTCGTTGGCGGCGGCGAGTCCGACAGCCGTGTCCTCGTAGCTCGGTGGTCGAACCGTGTTGAGGGCGGCGTTGATCTTCGACTTGCTGATGTATCCCTTGGTGACAAGGTCGGCGAGGAAAGCCTCAGCCAACCCCAACTCTCCGAGGTTCACAAACTTCTCCATCCCTTGCAGACCGAGTAGCGCTCGAGCGACGTCGGCCGAGAACTTGGCCTCCGAGTCGCGCAGGAAAGCCTCGAGGTTCTTGTTGTCGGGGATCACGCTCGAGATCACTGTTGAGTGAATCAGAGTCAGTACAAGCTTGCTTCGCACCATCTCATCTCGCGAGACGTACGAGTCGTAGGTCGTGCGAAATGAACCTTGAACGACCTCGCCGAGGCCTCCTGATCCTTGCGAGTGGAGTGAAGCCGATGCAGCGCGAGCCTGAACCTCTCTGGTCTGGGGCATGGCATATCCCAAGGTCGGTAGCAGACGCTGAGGGCGGTGAGGATGAAGGCGACAATCTTGCCGTGCTCGTCGGCATCCTCGCCGAGTTGCCAGTCGGGGTACTTGGCGTCGTGGGCGAGAAGGAGAAGGAGGAAGCCAAAGACTGTCGGAGGATACCGGTGCTTGTACAGGTTCTCGAAGACGGAGACGACGAGGAAGTTGCTCGAGACCGACTGCTCGTTCAGAAAGTGGTCAGCTCGGCTCTCCACTCACCCCACGCGAATCACCGACTACTCACGAAGCCGTGCTCAATCGTGCCGTTGCGCTCGACGGCCGTGTGCTGAAACTCGTGCTCGAGTGAGATGTTCGATGAGCCGCCGTCTGTCCGAAGGGAGGTCAGCTTTGAACGGCTCGTCGTCCTCTCGCTACTCACGATGCTTCTTGAGGTAACTCTTGTACTCCTTGTACGTCATGAGGTCGGTAGGGAAGACGGCGATGATGGCGCCCGAGTACTCGGATCTGACGATGACCTCGCCGGCGACGACCTTGCTGCAGCGCGCCGAGAGCATCTTGCAGACAGCGTCGACGTCCAGGTCCTCAACGTCAGCAGCGGTGCTTCGCGAAGCCCTGGTGTTGCTTTTGAGCGTGCTGCAAAGCGCCCATTCCTATTGAAGCACCGAGCAGAGACGGTGTCAGCATCAGCGCCGAGCCTCCAACCCCTTTTCCCTCCATTCGACTCACCAGAGCTGTCCTCGGGATGGCAGGGTTCCCCCCCCTCCGCTCCGATTGAGACGCGGAGCGATCCGGCCACCTTCCATCTTGGTCCACATCTCCTCGAGCGTCACCTCCGACCTGTCGGCGTTGGCCTGGCCGATGATCTTGCGCGCCTCGGCGAACGACTCTTCGTAGGCGTCGTCGTAATCCTCCTCATCGTTCCCTGCCTCCACCCAGGCCGCCATGGTGCTCCCGTAGCTCTTGTTCTCGAGACCATTCCGACTCCAGCGCCTGACGTCGAGGCGGCCGTTGCCGAGTCTGAGAACGCTCCATCGCACTGCTCGAGTTGATAAACGTCAGGTGTGAGAAGTCTCAGTGCTATTGGCATGCAACTCACCCTTCCCAAGCCCATCTCGCTCGCCCTGAAGTCGATTAATGAAGTCTCGGTGGAGCTCCAGTGGGCCGATCTTGTGCACGTCTTCTTGATGGAGTGCTCGATGAGCGTCGACGATGGTGACGAAGAGGATGGCGATCACGTGGTGGAGGTAGAGCTCGTCGGAGTTGGCGCCAGTGGACTCGAGGATCTCCTTCCATCCCGCCAGCCTCCCCAAGGCGTGTTGAGTAGCGTATTCCATGGCGTCGGTGAGGTGGGTATCGAGGTCGATGAAGATGTCGGAGTCTGAGAAGCCCGACGGGAGCGCGTCAGCTTGCTCTCCGACGGTACGGATCCAGACGTCTCGACCTACCGACAATGTTGATGTCCCACTCGCCGAAATCATTGCTGAGCTTAGTACCCCCACTTCCGAAAGTCACTCGGATGGCGAGCGAGTCGTCTGGACGATCCAAGCGAGGAAGCGGCGCCCACTTCGTTCGGTTCTCGGCGCTAGCGATGGGGAACTTCTCGATGGCGAGCTATGTGATGATCGCCGGTCAACAGCGAGCACAGAGTAGATAAAACGGTTCACGCACTGCATGGCAGACCTCGGAGACTCCAGCAGTAGGGGAGAGGGTTGCAGCCGCGGCGTCTGCTTTGGCTTGCAGATCTCCCTTGACCCTCACCTCCTCGGCTTCGTTTACCCTCCGCCCTCCGTGCATCTCCTCCGGCAAGATCTGCTCGGGAATCCTGAACGTCTGCGCACCGCCGGGAGGCGAGCACTCGACATTAACGAGCGTCTGCCAGTCCCCAGATCTCGTGTAGGGGTAATGGCGGCTGACGTTGACGGAGAGCGACCATTTGTCCTTGGCGCTCGCTCTCGAGGTGCGCTTTTACGGTCAAATGAAGTCAGCGAACTTCCTCTGGAGTTGCGCCGTCGTCCTCGACTCGGCGCGAGCTGCTCAAATCGCAACAGCGAGAACTCACACCTCCTCCGAGACCCATGACGATTACGAGAGGATGCGAGTTGATGGTGAGACCGGCCGTCTTGAGCGTATCGTCCTTGCTGAGGATCTTGCCGAGATGAAGGCGAGCGCTCCGAGCAACCTCCTGGTTCATGCCTTGCAGGTAGGCGGCGTCGCGAACAACCTGTAGAGCAAGAGAGGCGTCAGAGGAGTTCTGGCTGAGGCCGTTCATGGTTTGGCGCACCTGTCCGACCGTCTCCTTGGGATCGAGCTTGTCGAAGACGATGAAGGGCGTGTTCGGCTCTTTGAGAGAAGGGCGAGTCAGCTACACCGTTCTATTCGGGCATCCTGGTAGACTCACGGCTGTAGCTGAGGCGGAACGTGGTCGTCCGACACTTGCGCCTCGAGACAGGAATCGAACTCGAAGAGAAACTCATACAGACCCTCGGCGCTTGGGGTGGCGACGGCGACGGCGAAGCTCGCGAGGAGGACGAGGCGGGCGATGCCGACTGCGACGGCGGCGACGATGTAGACGATGGTGATGACGACGATGGCGACGAGGACGTAGACGGCGCCGAGGGCTCCGCTGAAGAGCGCGCCGAGGGTGACGATACCAAACCGATGACCTTGTCAAGCCAAGTTGACGGCGCAATCTTGTCGTCCGAACAGCCTGGCGACGAGGAACATGACGAGAAGGACGACCTGAGCTGAGCCGAGGACCATGCGGCGAAGGAGGATGCCGACTCGACCAGGCCCTTGAGCCATGCTTGGGGTCGAACCTTCTCCGCCCATCCTTGCGCATGATGGTGAAGCCAAGTAGCGGGGGCGAAGAAAAGCTCGAGACCGCGAGCAGCGACTGTGGGGCGCCGACACTGGGTCAGCTCATGACTCGAGGGTCGAAAACCAGCGCCGAGTTTCGGCTCTTCGGCGACGCTGCTACTCACCGGCATTCCAGTCGATCGGGAGGAGGTGGTTAACGTTGAGGAGCACTCTACGATCCCTGTTTGAGACGTGGATGTCGCAACTCGTCGTGATGTTGAGCCGCGCGAGCGTGAGACGGTCGGGGAGCGCTTGGCCGTTGCGATGGAGGACGAGGTCGCAGGCGGTGACGCCGGTCACATCCGAGATCCTATAAGCATCGCCGAGGTCAGCACCTCGTCCTCTGATGTCTTTTATCGTGGAGCTCACTTTTCTTTGATCGAGGCGACCGTCTCGAACGGATGAACCTGGAGGTTGACGAAGGCGACACCTTGCGCTGCGAAAGAAGAAGATGAGCAAGCTCTCTGCACAAGATGCTGGCCATCTCCTCACCTTTGACGGTGACATTGATGTCTGGGCGAGCAGTCGGAGGTAGAGCTGCGAAACCCAAAGGTTAGCGAGAGCGCTCGGCGCGGCGTCGATTGCTGCGACTCGTTTGGTGTCGCCCGCAACTTGGACTCACGGATCTGAAGGTTGTGGTCGTGCTGCTTGAGACGGTTATCGAGCTGCTTTTGATACACCATCGAGCGCAGGCGCCAGGGCACGGCGTTGCGAGCGAGCTTGGTCGAGAATTCCAAGATGCCCTTGTATCTGAGGTGCGCCATAATCGGAGAGTCAGCTATCGTTCAAGCTGAGGCTCCCTCAGCGATGGTCAAAAACTCACCCAGAGTAGTAGTACATCAAGCCGAGATAGACCATCACGCCTCCATCGCGGTTCCAAGGCGTTATAGCCCACCAGTATGATGCTGCCGTATGAAAGGGCGACGAGAGGACGTAGAGTATGTGTTGGTAGAAGGTGATAGTATGAGCCATGTAGAAGAGGACGGGGAGGGCGGCGAGCCGGTCCAACCACTCGGGGGGTCTGCCGAGGATGATGGCGAGGACGAGGTAGAGGAAGATCAAGGGATGGCCAAGTGACTTCATCTCTGGTGAGGTAAGAGTGATGACCGAGGGCTAAGTAGAGCTGTGCAAGCGAGGGTGAAGGTCAGCGCCGAGAACTGCGAGCTGATCGCTGGAGCGCCCTCTATGGTAAAGCCAGCAGCACGCGCGTAGTCGTGTAGCCCTACAACGGTCTGAGCGACATGCCCCACCACTCTCCGAGCGTGTTCAACATCGTACGCTTCCTCCGCCATGGTCGCCTGCTTCCCTTGCACGAGCAACGGCTCGTCCAAACCGGTGCAGAACGTCTCGAGGGAGCTCGAATGTCGTTAAACAGCACCCAGATACCCCTCCAACCCTGGCAGCCCATGTAGAAGCGAGTACTCACAAAGTTGGCCTTCTGGAGGAGGGGATGGGAGAGCGCACTCGGGAGAAGGGCTCAATCGCAGTTGTAGGCTGTTGGTGCGGGTGCGTTGCGGGTGGACTCGGTTGTCAGAGTGGTTCTGGCGCTGTTGAGGTGCAGCGATGGGTCGACCGTAAGAATTGAGAGGGGAAGCGATCTGATTGTCGTCGCGTCCAAGTCGCTCGTCCAGGTTGGCCTTCGACCTCATCTCACTCGCTGTAGTGAAGGGTGAGCTGTAAGAGAACATTCTTATACTGATTGAAAAACACTACAAGCCCCTCGCGCCCTCTGCAAGCCCCTCACCACATTCCGTCCACCATCGCCGAAGCTCCCGCATCGTTCATCCCTCTCAAAATCTCACTCCAATCCGTGTGCCCGCTCATTCCCAACGTCCCCATCCCCGACACTTCATTCTGCGCCAACGAGCTCAGCGCATACCTCGAAGCCGTCACGTCAAAGGTATCCTCCGCTCCTCCTCCCGTCGCCGAGGGCTCTCCTTCTCCGCTGTGGGCGTCGTGTTCGGTTGACATGGGTTCGGGGGAGTGGACGCGAGAGGAAGGAAGAGACGGGTAGGCGCGTGAGAGGGTGAGATGGAGGTTGAGGGAGGGGAATGCGGGGAGGGAGGAAGGCTCTTGGTGGTAGCCTTGCTGGGCCGAGGGAGTTCCAGCTACGGTATAGCCCGTCGAGTAATCGCCATTAGCGACAGCATTCAACGCCGACGAGCCCTCTCCATTCGAAGCGGGCGTCATCATCTTGATAGCGGTCGAGCGGAAGAGAGAGGCCGCCGAGCCTACTCGTTTCGAGGAGAGGAGTTGGTCGATGATGAGGCAGGCTTGGTGCGAGACGGACTTGGGGATGGAGGCTTTGGGGTTGCGAGCGTAGAACTGGCGGACGAGGAGGATGAGATCCCGCTCCCAGGTCGAGTCGAGGCCGCGCTCCTCCTTTTGCAGCAGCGACACTGCGAAGCGAGAGAGGGTTAGTGAGGGACGTCGAGCTTGATCGTCAACACTCACTGAACAACACGATGACCGAACTGAGACCATAACCGCCGAGGAACCAGAGATGCTCGAGAAGTGGCTTCGTCTGCGATACCTCGTCAAGTCCGCGACAGACGGCGGCGGCGCTCTTGATGCTCTCCGATACCGACAGCTCGTAGCGTTTGTCTTCTTCGGTCGTAGGCGTGATCCCTCTCATGAAGAACGGGCCTGCGCGAAGAAAAGAACATGAGCGAGCCGCTCGGCGGAGACGAGGCCAGAGCAAACGCACGGTGAAGGCGGAGGATGCGGTGGTGTAGCACGGTCAGGAGCAGCGCACGATGATCTGTACTTGGAAGAATTTCAGCTCACCACTCGAAGAGCAACGACTCATCAAACTCACAAGGCTTGAGGCTCGGGTTCGAGCAGTCGGTGAAGGCCTCCCACTGAGCAATCTCGGCCTGCAATCCCGTGTTGAGCTGAACAATGGTAGTGTATCCCGCCGACTCGCGATGTTGTGCCAACTGCGTGGCGAGTAGCTGATATTGAGCGACGACGAAGAGGAGCTTGAGGGGAGGGCAAGTCAGCGCGGCTTCGGCGCAATAACTAAGAGGAGAAGCTCACCTTGGAGTAGCTGTAGTCGGTCATGTAGCTGGGAGAGTAGCGAGGGACGTCCATCGTAAGTCCCAAGTCGGCCTCATCGAGCTGTGTGAAGAGCGAAGGGAGGTTAGCGAGCCTCGACGAGACGACGTTCGAGGAGAGAACGTACATTGAGAGGCGGCTCGGTATCAAAGCTCTCGGGAAAGATCTGACCCATGTTCGCCGAATGGCAAAACATGTAGTCATGGCTCAAACAGAACGCCCATACCCTCTTAGCAACCTCCCTTCTCATCAAACACTTCTCCCTCGGCAACCCCGGATCCTCCACCGGCATCGTCTGAGGATCCTTCCCCAGCCGATGCAACCCCAATAGCTGACAGACCCGAATCGCCGCCGACAGCCAAACGAAGAAAGAAGTCCCTTCGCCTCCTTCCTCGTTATCCATCGTCTGAGACGAAGGGCGTTGGTAGCTGATTTTGAGGAGGATTGCTTGGGCGCAGCGAAGTTGAGGCTTTGAGGCCCAGGAAGCGAGCTCGAGAGCGCGTGTGGCGGCGAGGTTCCATTGACGAGGGAGACGGGCGAGCTCGGTCGCCGAGTAGATGGAGAGGGCCGAGGGGGTGAACTCGGGGGTGATGGAGGAGCACGCCCAGCAGAGGACGAAAAAGTAGCAGCTTAGCCAAGCCTGTTGGTGGAGAGAACTTAGCGAGAGGTGCAGCGAGGTCGGAGGACGACGAGCTCACCGGGTCGATGATCTGAGTTGTCGTCGTTCCGCTCCGAACGAGAGACCAGAGTTGACGGCACTCGGCGAGGAAGGTAGGCTTGTGTAGTATGGTATAGTTCCAGGCGATGTTGGACATGAAGAGCTCGACCAGCGCCTCCGAGATTGACTCGTTGGGCGGGAGGTTGCCGAGGAGAGAGGCATTCTCCCTCTCGCGAGTTGTCCTCTGGTCCGAGAAGGGCGGCGGCTGAGGAGCGAGAAGAATGGACGTCCACGAGCCGGCTGGAATGGTCGGATGACTAGGTTGACCCTTGGACATGGGCGTTTCGAGGTTGAGCCCTCCGTAGCCTCCGTACTGTCGCCGACCGAGAGCGATTTCCTCCAACGCGGCAGCTGCATCTTCGGTCTCACTGTCTGGTACAGGAGGAGGAGGCGAGCGCGGTTGAGAGAGATGGCTAGTCGAGGCAGGCGAGTCGGTCGTAGGGCGGAGTTGAGTGGTCGCGGCGGGATGGAGCGGGGGAAGGAGCGGAGGAGGGAACGTCTCGACGCCGGGTCGGTCCTGCTTGGTAGCCATCTGCGCTTCGAGCTGTAAGAGGATACAGGTAAGCTTGCCTTCTTCGCTTAGGAAGAGCGAGATGGAGCTGACCTGGACGAGCCGCTGGCGGATAAAGTCCAGCTCGCGCTGCACGTCCTCCGGGATCTTGCTAGTGACGACGGGAGGGTCCCAGGCTGTAGTGGAGGACAGTCAGCTTCCTTTCCGTGCTCTGCTACGACTTCCGGACGTACTACACTCTTGCTTTCGCTCTGCGCGGCCCAAACACGAGGTGTCAGCTGATCCGCTCTCTCGCTACAAGCTACAAACGGGACTCACTGATGCATCCCTCACAGCTCTCAGCAGCTGGCTGCTTGTCGCACCTCAACTTGCGAGCTTGACAGGCCCTACAAGACATCTTGACCCTGTTCCGGCGACGTTTGGCCGGTCGCTCATCCTCGCCTGCGCCTGTACCATTCGAAGCGGGTCCTACAGGCTTCTCGTCTGCTGTACTACCGCCAAAGATGGGCAACGGCGCTGGATTTTCGAACCATTCAAGATCGCTGGCCATTGAGCGGGCGCCGATTCGGGATTGAGAGGAAACAGAGCAAAGGGGCGGTCGGGGAAGCTGGATATGCTATGTAGGGCGGTAGGCGCTGCTGATGCTGCTCTACAGCAAACTGTCGGTCGAATCTTGGGGACCAAGGAGATTGGTCGGAGGGCAAAGATGCCGAGCGGCGCTTTCGGCAAGGGTGGAGTTGTTGGGCCCCACTCGCTTCGCTCTTGCCTTCCGCCTCTGCTCTCGCTTTCGCTTCTTGCACCACTCCATCCTTCCTCAGAATGCCCTCTGTCGATTCTGCACCTCTCGCCCTCGTCACCGGCGGTTCGGGCTTCCTCGCCAGCTCGCTCGTTCTCCTTTTGCTCGAGCGAGGCTGGAGAGTGAAGTCGACGTTCCGCTCCAAGTCCAAGGCCGACGCTTGGCTCGCGAAGTACCCTCAATGGAAGGAGCAACTTGAGCCTGTCATGGTCGAGGACATGCAGTGGTCGGGAGCCTATGATTCGGCGATCCGAGGCGTTGAAGTGGTCTTTCACGCCGCTTCTCCCTTCACCATGTCGTTTAAGGTCCGCAGAAGTCTTGGAGTTACTCATGGAGCCGTCGAACCGATGCTGACCTTGTCTTATCGTCCTGCAGGACAACGAGCGCGACATGCTTGTGCCAGCGCGAGAGGGTTGCCTTAACATGCTGCAAGCAGCGCATGCGGAGCCTTCGGTCAAGAGGGTGATCGTTACTTCTTCGTGAGCGCTTGCGTCTGTGCTAATCTCGCTCCAAGCTGACCCTACTCTGGCTCACAGCTTCGCCGCCGTCACTTCGCCTCACCTCGACCCTCGTCCTGGCCATACGTACACTGAGCAGGATTGGAATCCGTCGACATGGGAGGAAGCTGTCGCTTCCAAGGATCCTCATTTCGTCTACCTCGCCTCCAAGACGTGAGTTCTCGGGCTCGAACGCTGAGAGGGTGAGCTCGGCGCTAACTCCGAGCTCCCTTTCGCTGTAGCTTCGCCGAGCAGGCGGTCTGGAAGTTTGTCGAAGACAACAAACCGTCGTTCACGGTAACTACGTGAGCTCCACTCCTCGTTTGACGCTGTGGCTCCCCTGCTAATCCTCCTCGGCGTTCAGAATCGTTCCTCCGGTAATTCTCGGCCGCCCTCTGCAGCCCTTCTCGTCCATGTCAGACATCAATCAGAGCAGTGAGTATCTATTACAACCTTTCCTCAACAGTTTAAAGCTGACGCTGAGCCACAGGCCGAGTCCTCTGGCGCAACGTCGACTGCGAGAGCATTCCGGCCACCCCGGCTTACGTTCGTCTCTTCTCCTTCTCTGGGCTCGGTGGCGCTGGTGCTGATCTTCTTAAGAATTTACAGGTTTGCGTCGACGTCGCCGATTGCGCTCTCTGCCACGTCCTCGCCGCCGAAGCCGAACCTTCGGTCGTGGACAAGAAGCGCTACCTCACCATCGGCTCGTCCTTCACACAAACCTCGGCGGCTAGGATTATCGTCAAGCATTTCCCTGAGCATGCTAAGCGTGTACCTCCCATCCCCGAAGAGCTGGAGCACTATAGCTACTCGTCGGCGTTGTGAGTTTGAACTCCGAGATTTCGGCGCAGGGCTGACCTTGACTTTCACAGGGTCGAGAAGGACCTCGGGATCAAGTGGAGGTCGTACAAGGATACTGTGGTGGAGACCTTCAATCATTTGGCCGAGGTTGAGGCGGCCACTCTCGCTGCTAAAGAGTGACGGCTGCTCGGTGGGAGTTTTGTGAGCTTCCGAGCCCTTTCAACAGCGTTCTCGAGTTGTAGTTGACCTTCCCTCTCTCGCAGCTGGGGCGAAATGTGCTGCGCATTGGGTAACACTTGGCTCGTTGCGCTAGCCGTGACGATCTCATTCGCTGCTAAGGAGTGAGCCTGCTCGGCGAAGGGATTAGGGAGAAACGGGGGGTCCTATTGAGTGCGAGAGGTTGACGAGGCTGGGACCAAAGCCTGAAATCATACTCCTTGCATCTTTTTACCTTTGCCAGGCCCACATCTTGCAAACCTCCATAATCTGCTGGCGAAAAGTCATCCCCGAAAGGAGGTTCTGGTCGGCCGGTCGGGACAACGGAGTTCGGAGTTGTGAAGCCGAGTCTTTTTCACGGCAATACTCGAGAGTTCAGCCTGTAAAACAAGCCTTCTTTTATGTCATTTGAGCGGGCTGTTGAGCATCTGCCGAAGCGCAGCTCGTCTTGACCCCACGGAGCCCTCCTTCCTCTCCTTCCCTTCTCCATCCCCCCCGTTTTCCTCTCATCTCTCAACTTCGCGATGGGGTGCTTCGTTCTCGAACCCAAGGCGCACGGAAAGGCTGACGAGGTGGAGCATGTCCCTGGTGAGTTGTCCAGAGCCCTTGGCGAGCGGGAAGCGGCGCATCGGACTCACTTTCCGAAACGAATTCTGCAGGGACGGCTGTCTTTAACGAGGATCCAGTCGCCGCCGCTGCTGCTGCATTTGATGGCGTAGATCTCAGTACTGTAGGTAGACCACTCGTCGAGAGAAGGCTGAGCTGACCGTTTCATCCTACAGTTGAAGCGCGCCCGAGGACGAGAAGACCTCATCCTCATTCCCCAGCCCTCCGACGACCCCAATGACCCGCTGCTGTGGCCTACATGGAAGAAGCAAGTTTTCTTTTGGATCCTCATCTTCGGTACATGCCTCGTTGGTGCAGCAGGGCCCCTCATCGCCGCCGACCAGAGGCATATCGCGAGGTGAGTTCGTTCTGGCTCTCTCGGGGGAGACTACATCGACCCTCTCGTGGAAGAGACTGCATTGCCTCGTTCTCGCTCTCTTGAGGGAGACTACATTACTGACCTCGTCTCCCTCAAACAGCTTGCTCGGCGTTAGCGCCAACACCTTCGCTCAGATCCTTTCCTCCTGGTTCGTCTTCACCCTCGCCATCGCCACCATCGTCTTTCAAGTAGCCACCGTCAAACTGGGCAAAAGGCCTGTAGGTCAATTTCCTCGATTCCAAGCCGAGCTCGTGTCTGATTCACCTCGGCTTCGACAGATTTACCTCTTCTCCTCCATCCTCCTCTGCGTTTCGGCCGTCTGGGCTTCCTACGCCGATTCCATCGGTTCGTTTGCAGCGGCAAGAATGTTCCAGGCTATTGCCATGGCGCCTTTGGAGGTTAGTCGCTTCTATCTCAAGCTCTCACTTCTCTTGCTGACACCCCTCCTCCCTCAGTTCTTGGTAGGAGCATCCATCAACGATGTGTTCTACGTGCACGAGCGTGGAATCTACGTCGGTGAGTGGATCGCCAAACCCGCGAGAGTCGAAGCCCGCCGCTGACCTCGGCGAACGCTGCCCCGTTTTTTACAGCCGTCTGGACCGCCGCTCTTCTCCTCGGCATTAATTGTACGCCGATTTTGGCGGGGCAAGTTTTGAAGAAGCCCGAGCTTGGATACGTCTGGGTCTTCCGCTACGTGCGTCAAGCCAACCTTTGCGCCGAGCAGCGTTGTTCAGCGAGCGACGGCTGACCTTCTCCTTTCCCAGTTTGCCATCGCCGTGGGAGTCCTCATCGTGCTCCAGTTCTTCTTCATGCCCGAGTCGACCTTCGTTCGAGCACCCGTTCTCCCTCCCAAGACGACCGACTCGACCTTGGACCACGAAAAGCGCGAGGCGGCTCATGTGGAGAACGGCGCAGATTCCAACCTCCTAAAGAAGTCTTTTCTACAAGAGCTCAATCCGCAAAACGGCGTTTACAAGACCAAGACGAACGTTTTCGTCCTCCTGGCTCGCCCGTTTTTGATGCTCTTTACGCCCACCGTTTTGTGAGCTTCCGAGCCCTTTCAACAGCGTCTCGAGTTGTAGTTGACCTTCCTTCTCTCGCAGCTGGGGCGGAATATGCTACGGTTTAGGCATCACTTGGCTCGTTATGCTAGCCGTGACAATTTCTGTAGTCTTCGGCTCGCCGCCATACAACTTCTCCTCGGCGAGCGTAGGATTGACCTACGTCGGCCCTTGCCTTGGCGCCCTTTTTGGCACAGTTCTGGCTGGTCCGTTAACCGACTGGTCTGCCAAGATCCTCTCTCGCCGCAATCACGGAATTTACGAGCCGTGAGTCGATGGCCGAGTCGATCGCCGAGCTGATCGCCGAGCTTTTCGTTCTCGCGCGGTAGCTGACTTACCCGGGCAACTTTCTTGCTCAACAGCGAGTTCAAACTCCTTCCTGTAGCCCTCTACCTCATCTTCGGTGTCTTGGGCTTCGTCGGTTACGGGTGGACTCTCTCAAACGGTGAGCCGAGCTCTCGGCGCTCGTCTCGCTTCCTTCTCCTCTGTTCAGTAGCCATTTGCTGACCTCTGCATCTCGCACCTAGGCGCTCCTTGGATCGGTCCCGTCATCTTTTTCGGCATCTGTAACTTTGCCATCGTTCTCGGCACGACCGCCGCCATCTCGTATATCGTCGACTGCCATCGTCACACGACCGATGCCGCCCTCGGCGCTCTCATCTTCTGGGTTAGTGTTCTGCTACACGATTGATGGGGTCTTAGCCGAGCTGATTCTTTTCTCCTTCTGCAGAAGAACATCTGGAGCTTCGCTTTGACCTGGAACTTCACCGAGCAGCTCCTCCACTACGGCCCACGCAACTGCTTCGCCATCATCGCCGCAGTCATCGCATTCACTTCTCTCTGTACCATCCCCATGTACATCTGCGGGAAGAAAGCTCGGAGCTGGACCCATCGCCATATTCGCTTCTCGGAGGAGGATGAGATGTCTGCTGTCGCTCACTAGACGTGCTCGGAGGGAGAAGCTAGTCCTGTTAGTTCTGTTAGCTCCAATACCATATTTTTTCAGGTTCGTGAGCTATTCACTCGGCACGCGAGACGAGAGCGGCGACTCGGCGGAGGAGATGTTTGAAGTGAGAGCAGCGAGAACGACTTCGAGGGTGCTTGTAATGAGGTGTGGAAGTTAGAGGCGTTAATGAAAGCTTCTAACGCTCGTTGAAGGTCCCTCAGCGGCAGGTGGGCTGCCAGACGAGGCTGGCAAAGCTCGGCGCTGGCTTCGGAGACTCCTGGAAAGGGGGCAGCGGCACTTCGACGACTACTTGACAGGTTCGAGGGGTGTATGGCATGAATCTCAACCAGCTGCACATAACCGCTGTAGCAGAGCAGGCCTCAGCGACTTCGGCTTCCTCCAGCGAACGAGATGGCTTCTCGCGCGCAAGAACAGGCTCTTGCTTCGTATCTTCGCCTCGTCTCAGCTTCAACGTACAGATAAGATGGTCAGGAGTACAATCATCGCTAGGACGACTGATGGTGAGCCTCTCTCACTCGACACGTCCCGCCCCCTCACCAACTCACGCGCTCGCTCCCATTCTCGACAGGTCTCCCGCTCGCTGCTTCCAACGACGATGACGAGCAGGTGGGTTAAGCTTCTCATTTAACAGAGCTGCTGTGTGCTTCTGCAAGGCCTTCGCTGTAGCTGGCAGAGCAAGGCGCGGGCGCAAACAGGGTGACGCTTGCTCAGTGGGAGGCAGGAGCTGCAGCGTGGCGGGCTGGTCTCATCGAAGCAGGGGATAGCGATATCGGGAGATATATGGGCCATCTGCAGCTGCTGGGATGTACTGCAGGATCACAGAGTCGGCGGCCTGAGCAGGGCGCCGTGGAGCGGGAGCGCCGCTTAGTTGCTTGCAGCTCAGGCGCTGTGACGGGCTACACGGGCTGTATAAGGGTGTATGAATTGGGTTGTCGTATTCTTGCTGACACCCTCCCCTTCGCCGACGCAGGACCAAGTCAAGCTACCCGAGTACAAGCAGCAAGCCAAGCTCATCTTCCGCCGAGTAACACCTCAATCTGAGCCTCGTTGCTCAATTGAATCGGGAGCGTGTACTCTGCAGTGAGTGATTCTTCTCGCCGTCGCTGTATCTCCCCCAGGCTTTCGCGTCCCGACCACTGATCTCGGACCCAACTCTTCGTAGCTACCTCATCGTCGACTCCATCATCTACCTCACCATCGCCGACAAGTCGTACCCTCGCAAGCTCGCCTTCGCCTACCTTTCCGAGCTCTCCACCGAATTCGCTCGCTCCTACCCTCCTTCCTCCTCGCTCAAGCCCGGTCTCCGCCCCTACGCCTTTGTCAAGTTTGACACCTTCATCCAACGCACCAAGCGTCTATACCTCGATCCTCGCGGTGCAGAGGCGCTCGGAAAGGGTACAGGAGTAACGGGAGGGCTCGATCAGCTCAACGAGGATCTGCAGGACGTGACGAGGATCATGACCAAGAACATGGAGGATCTGCTGTGGAGGGGAGACTCGCTCGATAGGATGAGCACGATGAGTTCAAGCTTGAGGGATGAGAGTCTCAAGTACAGGAAGGCGGCGAGGCAGATTAACATCGACGCGCTCGTGAGGAAGTGGGCGCCAGTGGGAATCATTGGCCTGCTGTTCTTGTTCGTGGTCTACTGGAAGTTTTGTACGTCTCTCTTTCTTACTCTAGACCGCTGAGCGCGCTCGCTGCGCTCGAATAGAGCTCGATCAAAGGAGCGCCGAGCTGACCTTTGACCTCGCAGGGTGAGCGGATGGGCCATGGGAGGTCGCCAAGCTTTGTAAACGGAGGATCCGATGCCATGTATACCCTAGTCGACACGACCAATCGCTCACGCCAAGACGCGCGAGCCTCAGTTCCCTCTCAAGGCCGTCCCTCGGCGTCTGCTTCTCAGAGATCGCTTCTTCACCTCTTCTCACCTCCGGTCAAAGCTCTCGCGCAGCTCTCATGATACCAAGACTAGCGTTACAACAAACTGGCTCTTCTACAAGGGTCCTCTCCTCGTCACTCATGTATTCGACTCGGATTCAACTCGGGATGAGCTCGGGCGAGATGGCTACGAAGGCGGTCGGAGTCAGTTGATGCTGCAGAGGAGCACCGGATAAGAAGCTCACCGAAGGATCTCGTGGATTTGAGGGAGGTGACGGTCTTAAATGGGTCGGAGCACATTTGTTGAGCGCCGTTTCGTCCAGCGTTTCCTCGGCGATCCCCCAACTCGCCGTCAATTTCCCGCTCTCCATCTTCTCGATGCTTCCCTTGGAGTCGGCGGGCGCCAATCTCGTGCAGACGATGTCCAAGGTCTGCGGTGGGTGAATGACGACGGACCGTCCAGCGACGACGAGCGAGCACGCGCCGATCCAGCTCGCCGGGTTGTCCTTCGGTTCGAGGTTCCACCGAGAGACTCGAGGCATGTCTTCTGCGAGCGTGTAGAGGACGCATGCCGCAGAGACGGGCGATAAGAGGTGCCAGTAGAATTTGGAGAGGAGAGCGGCGGAGTTGTAGCCTCGGAGACAGGCCAACGTGAGGCCGCCGAGGGGGAGGAGAACAAAGAGAAGGGCGCCGGAGGAGGAGAGAAGGAGGGCGAGTGTCAGGTCGAGAACGTTGGGTTTCCTAAGTGGGTTCAATGGAGTCAGAGTTTATCCCTCGACGTGCAGAGGAGTCGACGCTTTGACCCCCTTCGCAGCTCTCTTTTCGAGGAGCCGAGTCGAATTCGACTCTCTCTTTCTTGCCACACGCTCGCTCGACTTTGATCGCTTCGCTTCGACTCGGACGACAGCTTGCTCGATAGTGTGCTAGTGGATAAGCAGCTCAGGAGAATCTGTAGCTCATTCGAGCACCGCTTTCAGCCAGAGGTGAGCTCGTCGTCTCGTTTCAAGGAGACGAGGGAGAAGCGCATTGTGCAGTGCAGCAGGGTGGGGAATCGAGGGAGCAGAAGAGTCTACAGAGGTGGAGCTACTCCCCAGCAACTCTCTCCCGCCCTCTTCAGCAGCGGCTAGCACGCTACAGAAGTCCCGCACAGACCTCGCGCTCTGACGCCATCGCTCCTCTTCGCAGGCTTGCTCGACTTCACAAGCAGCTCTCGGCGGACTCTACTACACCAACTACCACCATGGACCTCGTTCACCTCCATCCGCTCGAGTTTGAACTCACCTCGAAGGCTTCGCTCGCCTCGCTCTCACCGCTGGAGCTCGCTCTCGTTCAGCTGCACCCCAACGCGGACGCTTCCCTCACCCACCACGCTCGCAAGCTTTGGCATCATCTTCGACTTAGGGCTGAGCCACACGAGGTCGCCGCTTTCTCGTCGACGAGGGCGCCAGTAGCAGCAGCGCCGAGTGGGACGAGCTTCGACGATGGCTTTGCTCGTGCAGGAGATCATCAGCAGCCTCAGCAGCAGCCTTCTCTGCCCCAGCACCCTTTCAATCAGCCCTCGCAACGCCACCGAAACCCTCTTCCTACCTCACAACGCTCCGTTCCCGTCGCCTTCGCCGAGCTCGTCGACATCCTTCTCACCGAGTCAAGGCGAGGAAATTCTCAGCCGCTTGCACGCGAGGTTCAGTCTCAGTGGACTAAAAAGACTGAGCTGGATACCCGAAGCTTCTTGGAGCACGTCGAGCAGGCAGAGCAAGCAGGTGTTGTGCAGAGGTGGAGCGATCGTCGCAGTGGAAAGGACTGGATGGAGCTTGCCCCTCAGGAAGGTCTTGAAGCTTCCTCGTCGCGGAAAAGAGCTTGACTAAAGAACTCTAAGACTCACGAGCTATTCCAACAGTGTGACCCTACACCTTCAACCTTCTCGTCGCCGATCGCTCCCCGAGTTCCAGCCGTCCCTCCTCCCTCCTCCTTCCACCTCGCCGACCTCGACTTTCCCATCCCTCCTTCCCTCGAAAGTTTATCCTCGGTCCAGCTTCTCTGCCTCCAATTCCGCGTGGACTTTGCCATCAACGCCGTCACCAGCAACCTCGGCCTCACCGCCGGCGATGAGATTGTCGACATGCTTTTGAAGCGAGCGACGAAGGATAAGGGCGATGGATTGCATTGGATGGATCCCGAGAAGGAAGCTCTGCCTCAACAGGATGAAGGAGGATGGAGAGCGCCCGCCTACCCCGGAAGGTCGACGGTCGACGACAAGAGCTTCGGCTTCGCTCAGGATTCGCCTCGCTGGTCTTCGACTGCCTCCGACCGGGCTTCAACTCCCACCTATAGGAAGACCTACCCGCACACCACCACCAGAAGCCGAGACGAGCGCTCCCGTTCGCCGCCTTCTCGCCTCCCGCCGTCATCGCGTCGCTCGGATCAAGGACATCGTCGCCCAACTCCAACCGCGACGATTCCGAAGCCGCCGATCAGGACTCGCTCGGACCCTCCTCCGACTCTACCGCCTCCCGCTGGTCCTCCGCTCCACTGGCGCCTCAGCAACACCACCCCTCCGCCTCCTCAGCAACGCCCTCCCTCACCGCCCGCCTTCGCGCCCACTTACTTCGGACCCGTCGAGCTCCTCCCTCTTCACATCGCCAGCTCCTTCTTCGTCCTCAAGATCACCGGCATCCCCTGGTTCCTACGCGCCGTCTCGGTCATCGTAACGCAGCTCCCTCAACACCTCAACCCCGACGGCGTCTGGCGAGACCTCTCCGCCGAGGAAGGAAGGAGGGAACCCATTGTGATGTCGTTTCTCTACCGGAGTCTAGAGGTCGCCGAGGAGACGTTCGAATACATCAACCGTCATCTGCGCATCGAACGCGGCGGTGAGAGCTGGACGTTGCACGCCGAGCGCGAGACGGCGGTTCTCCCTCTAGGGATGCCTCATCTAAGGAACGACGTGAGAAGTCAGATCAAGAGGGAGATGGGATTGTATGGCAGTCGACCTACCGAAGCAGGCAACACGGCGGCAGGTCGTCGTTTCGAGGAGCGTAGACGACCTCAATTCGACTTCGGCGCTCGGCCTCCCCTTCCTCCTCGCTCTCCCCGTCAGCCTCCTCCTTCGACTTCCATCTCGCCCACTCTCGAACAACAAGCGACTCTCCCCTCTTCCCCTCCTCCTGCCTTCACCTCACCAAACCCTCGCCTCCGTAACCCCGACGACGAGCCCATCCTCCGCGACACGACTCCCTCGACCTGCCCTCCGCTCGACTCGGCGACCAAATCACCTCTCCTCGATTCCAACACGCCCATCACGCCTCTCGCTGACGACGACGAGATGGATTGGCCTCGCGCCCCAGCCCTGTCGGACGACAGCGAGGATGACGAGGTGATTTCGGGAGGGAGGGCGGCAGCGGGCAAGAGCGCCGAAGCGGGGTAGAGGGTCGCGGGAAGGCAGGAGGGCTGCTCGTGTGCAGCGGTAGGATGTTGTGTGGGTGGATGAGATGAGTGAGTCGCGTAGGAGGGGTGCTGGTAGGATGTAGGAGAGCAGAGACGCTTCAGACGTTCGGAGGCGGAATTTGACGTAGGCTTGAGCTTCAATCGGCGCGGTTGCGGATTTGATGTTACGAGGCGATGGTAGCTTGCAAGAGAACAAAGAAATCTCATCGCTCTGCAGCTTGCTCGGCTGCCGTTCGTCTCCCACGAGCGGGAGAAGCTTTCACGATCACGATCGAGCAGCGAGCCTGGACTCAACCCGCCGAGAGCAGCCCTCGCTGCCTCTTTGCTTTTCTCTGCATCTTGGCACAACTCGCTCGACAAGCTCGCAGGCATTACTGTTACCTACAGGATCAGGTAGAGCAGCTCGTCACCAGCTCCCGGCAGCTCTCCCTCGGTCGCTTCTTCAGCGACCATGACGCAGCCGCTCCCGCCGTCCTCTTCACGCTCGCGCCCGTCGTCCCCAGCGCCGAGGGGCGAGGATCTCGTGTTCGTCCACACTAGTACGAATGCCACTTCGCCGATCCCGTCCAGTAGGTCGAGCAAGTCGAGCAGCTCGTTCGGATCAAGCAGCAGAGGTCGTCCGCATTCCAAGGGTTCGTCGTCGTCGCGCAACGACAACAATCGCTCCTTCGATGACTGGATGACGGCCTACGCTGCCAACAAGCTCGGTCTACGGCCTGATCAAGTACCCGCTCCTCCACCGGCGATCCTGGCGATTCTCGAGGAGGAGAAGGAAACGCGCTCGTCTTCGCCGGCCTCCAACGATTCGGGGGATGTCATGTACCTCTACAGCAACCGGTCGTCGCATTCGGTCAACTCGGTGCACTCGGAGGAGCCCCCGTCGGCGTTGGATCGCTTCCGCCAACTCGGTCACCTCCAAGCGCCCGCGCCGCCGTTCGAGCAGGAGCGCCTCAAGCTCGCGAGCAAGTTTGGACTCGAGCAGCCGCGCCGTAGAGCTGCCCTCGATTCTATCTGCAAGCTGGCCAAGCGTCATTTCTCGATGAAGACGGTGAGTCCCCAGGCAGGCCTGTTTGTGAATGGCTGCTCGGCGATGACTCTTGCAGCTCACGGCGGACTCGGCTTGAAAAGGCAGTGCTGACTCTTCTCTCGCTAATAGGTTGTTATCAGTTTAACGTTCGAAGACCATCAAGTGCTCGCTGGAGAGGTCGGCTGGGGAGGCAAAGAACCAGGACCGGACGAGCCCCCACGGCCGCTCACCCTCGCTCCAGCTATGTGCACCCACGCTCTCATCTCGGCGCCCGATCCTACCTCTCCCGATAGCTCTACCTTCATTGTCGGCAACGCGAACGAGGATTGGAGGTTCAGCAAGAACGTGAGTCGGCGCTCTCGGCTTTCTCCTCGTCGTCGAGCGATTGCTCATCTCTCCCTCCCTCATACCGCAGCCTTATACGACCGGAATGGGAGGCGGACTTGCCTACTACGCTGCCGCCAACGTCATGCTCGAAGTCGACGAGAAGGACCAGCTCGAGAAGGATCTACCGCCCTCCCTGCCCGTCGGAGCCATCTGCCTCATCGACGACCAACCGCGGGACCCTGCCGCCTTCACCGACGAGGATCGCTCAATGCTTCGGGAGTTCGCCAACATGATCGCCCGAGAGCTCACCCTCGGCCATGAGCAGCGACGCCGAGACGCCGAAACTCGTCAGAGCGACTTCCTCGGCACCTTCCTCAACTCGGCTCTCGTCCTACCCGATAAAGCGCCTGCAACGACCGCTCAGACTCCCTCCGCACCCCCTCAGCCCAACCTCCACCCTTCCACACCCGACAACCCTCGTTTCCCCTCCGTTCCCGGCGCCAATGCCTCGCCTGCTACCCACGCCATCTTCGCACCAATAATTGCTTTGGGTGATTCGCCGACTACCACGTTCGCCCTCGCGGCGGAGAAGCTCCACGGGCTCACGGATGCCGAATCGGCGGCCATCTTCGACCTTCGCTCCTTCCGCGCGCCCATCTCCCAAGATTCGCCCGAACTGCACGCCGAGGCGCAACAGCAAAGGAGACGGAACGCCAGCTTTTCGAGGGATCTTGGAGGTCAGGGCAAGCTTTACTTGATGGGCAGCTCAGGGAACGTTGATTGGGAGGGGATTGCCGGCAAGGAGCAGCTGTTGGGCGTAGTGAACGATGCGTTGACGGAGTATGATGCAGTAAGTCAGCTACCCGTTTCGCTCGTGTTCGGCTCCATTGACCCTCGCCTTGTTGTTCACAGTCTGCAACCGTCATCTTCGACAGCTCAAGCCGAGTTCAGCCTCTCGGCGCCGTTCTCCCTCCCTCGGTTTCCTCCACCATCTGTCTTCCACTCTTCGACGTCGACGGAACCCCCGCTCTCCTCATCATCCTCACCTCGACCGTCAAGCACTTCACCTTCATCGAGTCCGACGTCCGTGAGTCGCCGTTTCGTCCTTTTGATTGCTCGGCGAGGAAGCTGACTTGACCCCCTTCGATCAGGCTTCTCTCGCAATGTCGGAGCCATCACCATGGGATATCTACTTCGTCAACGTGCAGAGCAGGCCGATCGCGCAAAGCTGGCCTTCGTCTCCCAAATCAGTCACGAGCTCAGGTGAGTCGGCTGCTTCTTCTCTTCATCCTGCGCTTCTCCCTTCGTCGCGGCGTCTTCTTGACACCTCTTTATATTTTCGCTGATCCGTTCGCCATCGCAGGACACCTCTGCACGGAATCAACTCGCAAGTCGAGCTCATTCGGGAGTTCTCGACGCCGGGTCAGCTTCGTCGGCTCGCTCCCCTCCTCGATACCGCCGAAGTGTGCTTGGAGTCCCTTCGTGATGTATTGGACGACACGCTCGACTTCGCCAAGCTCACCAGCTCCAGCACTTCCGAGGAGGAGAGGCAGCGGGCTCACGCTCGCGCTGTGACGCCGACCAACCTCGAGCAGCTACTGGAGGATGTTTCCAAGGCAACATGGGTCCGCAAGAAGCGTACCGATCTTGTTACCGCCGACGTGGGCACGCCGAAGGACGGCTCGGCCCAGCAGCCTCGGACGCCCTCTCCTCAGGTGGGTCAAGTCGGCTCTGAGCCTCCGACGAATAGAGCTGATTCTCGTCTTACTCTCTAGGTTGACCTCATCCTCGAAGTGGAGAACCGCGCCGCCGGATGGACCGGCCTCTTCGATCTCGGCGCAACGAAGCGGGTCCTCCTCAACCTCCTCGGCAACGCTCTCAAGTTCACTCAACACGGTCACGTCAAGCTCTCCCTTCGCGAGCTCCCTCGACCACGATGCTCAGCGGAAGAGAACGTGACGACGATTCGACTCGACATTGAGGACACGGGAATCGGCATGAGCGAGGACTTCCTTCGCAACAAGCTTTTTACGCCCTTTGTGCAAGAGTGAGTTGCTCTTGCTTCTGCTCTCATGCAAACGACGAGTGCTGACCCCTTCTTCATTTCCCCGCCGCTCCTTTCACCATCCTCCCGCTCTCCCTTCATCCCCGCCTCCCCTCGCTCGCCCTCGCCTCCTCCTTTCGCCTCCTTCTCCATCCCCTCTTCAACTCCCTTGTTACAGGAACTCCTTCGCCAATGGTGCCGGTCTCGGGATGAGCATCTGCCAAACCATCGTTCACCGCATGGGAGGCGAGATCAGCGTTCGCTCGGTTCATGGCCAGGGCACCAAGATCAGCATCACCCTCCCAGTCGAGATGCTCGCTGAGGATCCTCAACCACCGACGCCTTTCACCCTTTCCTCCACCACCACTCCTACCTCCTCCGCCTTCCCTACTCCCGGCGCTACGAACGGAAACCCCCCTGCCCCCTTCCGCACCCGCATCATCTCGCAAGAACTCGCCACCATCTTCAATCCCGGTCCCGCCCATCTCGTTCTCTCTTCCTCGCCTCGCTCGGAGATCAAGGCGCTCGACTTTAGCCAAGCAGTCGAAGCGGCCGCCGCATCCAAGACGCTCGTTCGTATGCCCTCAGCGCGGAGGCCAAGGAGGGGCAGCGTTCTCGGTCGACGTGGGGATCAGGAGGATATCGTCGTCGAGGCGGCGAAGCTGGGTTATGCTACCGTGTTGGCGGGAGAGGAGGGAGATCCGTCGGGTACGAAGCTGGCCAAGGAGATCGCGGCGAGCATGCCCAAAGAAAAGAAGGAGAAGGTTCGCAAGGTCAGGGTTCTCGTAGCCGATGACAACCCGATAGCGAGGAACATCTTCACCAAGTGAGTGCTCCCTCTCGTTGAACTCGCCTTGAGGCGGCTTTGATGAGGCGCCTTCGAGTCTCGGCTTCCTTTGAGCTTCGCTGACCTCGTCTTCCCTTCGCAGGCTCTTTACCGTCAAGGTCCGTTTAACGCGCTCGATCCAGCACCTTCTCCTTGATGACCGTTCGCTGACTTGCACGTTCACAGGGCATCCCCTTCGAGCAAGCCGAGAACGGCAAGGAGGCCGTCGACCTCTTCAAGGCCGCGCACGCTGCCGGCAGCCCTTTCCATCTCGTCTGTACCGATGTTCAGATGCCGGTGATGGATGGACTGGAGGCTGCCTGGGCCATTCGCCAACATGAATCCGAACTCGACACCCCGAGCCGATGCCGACTCATTGCTTTGACCGGCCTTTCGAACGAGGAGGACTTGAGGAATGCGGCAGACGGGCCTCTCGACTACTGGGTAGTGAAGGGCGGAAAGAGTATGCGCGCGATACTGGAGGAGATCGCTCGCTTGCAGCAAGAGTTGGATTCGGCGGACGTTTAGATCTCTCGGCAGCGGCGGGGTCGGCCGAGGCTGTAGCATTATAGACACTTATTTGTACCATTTTGCAGCTGTATTACATGTTGTTGGCCTCCTATGTTGTTCGTTCGAGAGACTTCTTTGATTTCGAGCAACTTCGCAGCACTCGGCGATAGAGGGCAAGGGAGCGCAGCTCACCTCTTGGCTCCGTTTCCCTCTCTGCTCGCTTGATAACTCGACCATGCGTCTGCTATCGCTTGCAAGCTGCTTGCTCGTAGCAACCGCGAGGGCTGCAACTCATCAGCAACCACTCCTAGCGCCCTCGGCCGAACCGCCCGTCTCGTCAAACTTGATCTTTGCCTCCTTCACCTCGCTGCTGAAGCAGTGGCCCAACACCTTTTATTCGAACGGTCACTCAGTTGTTGCAGGTAAATACTCGTACTCCCTCCTTGCCGTCCAATGCTAATTTGGCGGTTCTACAGGCGTGGTTCCCGCCGGCACCCTTCTCTATCACGCTCGCAAGACGAACGACCTGCCTCCAAAGACGGAATGGCTCGCTTTCGACGCAGAGATGTCTTTAGGAATCATGAGTGGTCGAGGAGGCTTCACTCGACTTCTTACCTACGCTGCATCTCGGCCTCTCAAGGTGAGCTCAAGAAGCGCCAAGTTGGAGCCGAGCTGACCTTCCTCCACCACAGATTCTCTACGTCGACGGAGAGAGCGCTGCTCTTAGCACGCAGGGATGGCTCGACAGTCAATCCGTTCTCATCTACGGCAACGTCACGGACGACGAGTCGGGAAGAGGGGGATGGGGAGGAGGCGAGTACGAGCGAGCGCGCCAGCTTTGCGAGCTGGGAGATGAATGGGGGTTCGATGGCGTGGTGAGGTGAGCTTTCTTCTTTCCTTTGCCTCTCCTGAAGGCTTGCAAAGCCTTCAGTTATCTCCACTCTCTCCCCTTCTTCCGAATCGCCGAGACCGACTCGCTTAGTGCTCTTGCTTACCTCATTGCACCTCTACAGGATGAACACCGCTTTCGAGCTCATGTATTGCGACTTCTCGAAGGGGCTCAGTATCATCTCAAGCGTCAATGTGACGGATCCCTTCACCGCCGGCGCCGGCTTCGGTTGGCCTGCCCCGCCTGACGCTCCCTACCCCGACCCTACCGCCTTACAAGTCCCTCCCGATGCTCCCTTCGATGGTCCTGACCAACCTCGACTTTCCGGCCCCCCTGGAAACCCTCCCTACGACCGCTACCCTTCGATGCCCTATCGCCGACCTGGTCGCGAGATGCCGCCTTCCCCTTTTGCTTCCCTCGCAAAGTACGAATGGCTTCGAGCGGCTACCTTACGGTATCAAAGCGAGCTCTTGACTTGAGCGTTTCAGCTTGTCCTCCGTCATCTTTGCTGACCGGTCTTTCGAACGATCAGGCGAACCCCGAGTGCTCCTCGACTACGACAGCTTCGTCTCTTTCTACGACCCTCGAGTCAGCAGCTTGGCCGAGATTAGGAAAAGGGAAAGATCCGAGACGAGTAGGGAGAAGACGAGGCTCCTGGGCATCTCGGACGACGATGGAGCGGCGGTGAGGGAGCGAGTGAGGGCCGAGGTGGAGAGGATGAACCGGAAAGGGTGGGCCGTCGGCGACAAGGGGGGCTTCGCAGCGACTGGTCAGATCATCATTGACCAGTGGGCTAGCCGTCTCGGCGAGCTCGAGTACATCCTTCGCGCCTGGAACGGGAGCAGCGTCGGCTCGGAGAATGCCACCACCACCGCCGTTCGCGCCAGGAGCGCTCTCTACACTCCAATCAGCTCCTACATCGACTTCACTCACTACTCAAATACCTCCGCCTCGTGGCTCGCCTGGTCCGAATCTCGCTGCAAAACCGCCCACACCAAGCACGTCCATCCGCCCACCGAAGGTTCGGCGCTCGTCGAATCAAGCATCGAAGGAGTCTCGGCTCGCCTTTGCAAGACCGTCTTCCGACTCTTCGCCGAGTCTGTACTCCTCAAGTTCCCCATCTCGGTCGGCAACTCGGTCGAGGGAGATGCAGCAGAGCTCGAGGAGAGGGCAAAGGAGGCGCTCCCTCGATGGGGCGCCGAGGTTCGAGACTTGCAGAAGTGGCTGGGTTGGACTTCTTGGGTTCGATGCGAGGAGGTCTGCCAGCCGGGTGTGAGTCTTTTGCCGCTCCTTCGCCTTCCTTTTCGTCTCTTTGCCCTTCGCCGAACTCGGGGCCGCCGCTTTCTTTCTCCCTTCCTTCTCATTTTTCGGGCGCCGATCTCCTATCCGAGCGCTTGCTGACGTTTTGTTACTACTCGCAGGCTGTCTGCTCTATCCCAATGTGGCCGGTCGGAGGGATGGGAGGTCCTCCTGGTCGCCGAGGACCAGGAGGAGGCGCGCCCGAAAAGTTTGAGCCCAAGTGTGTTTCTCGGCAGTCGATGGGAGTGTTCTGAGTATCTTTGGTGTCCTGTAATTGTAGTCAGGCAGCTGCTTGCTTCTTGTCTGCAGCGAGAAAGTGAGCCCTTGGATCGCCGAGAAAAGGAGGCGAAGGTTTTTGGAGCCTCTCGAAGCACGAACAAATTTGGAGTGTTGCAAAATGCTACACACGATACATTTCTAGCCCCTAGCCTTCGAATCTTTTGGGGAGCGGACGTCGGCGAGCAGCTCAACGAACTCGCCGCCCAACGCTCCTGCCGCTTCCTCGTCTCGCTTCTTCGACTCCTTCATTCTTCAACGGACAGGGTACCGCTCTACAGCTCAGCAGCCCTACAGCTCAGCATGGCCGACCCACCTCCAAGCCCAACGCCGTCAGACGAGCACAACACCAGCTTACTCGCGACTCCCGCCTTTCTCAGCTCGCTACGACCTCCACCGCTCCCTCTTTGGGCAGGAGAACCCGCCTCCGCCGCTCTCACAGCCACCAACTACGGCCTGCTCACCGCCCAAGCTACCACCTCAATCGGTTTCGGGATCGCACGCGCATCCACCTCGTTCGGCTTTCAAGCAGCTCGCGCGCTCTCTGGACCTCTCCTCACCGTCTTGGACTACTCCCTCGGTACAGGCGGAGTCGGACCAGTCGCACAAGGCTCAGCCCTCGCCTTCAGCGCCGCCGAATCGGTCGCTCTCGCAGGCATCGGACTCGGCGAGAGCATCACCAACCTCGCGCTCGGAGGAGCTTCATCTCTCAATGCGATGCTTTCGGAGGTCTATGGAGGCAACGACGAAGCGCTCAGGACGCTCGGAGTCTTCCTTCAGCTCGTTCGGCGCGAGTGGACGACTTCGCTGCCGACCGATCCCTATCAAGAGGGCGGGCTCAGTCGATGGAGTTTGGCCGAGGTCGGCAAAGCATCAGCGACATGGGCTGCGCTGCAGAGCGTAACGACCGAGGTCGAAGGAGGAAGGATCGTAGACGAGCTAGAGGAGCTCGACCTCGCGACTTGGGGCCGAGGAGCGCCGTTGAAGGAGGAGAGCGAGGTTGTGTGGGAGGTGACGGAGGAGGAGCTGCTGCAGGGTGGAGAAGAGGTAATTGCGGCGAGCATTGGGCAAGAGTCGGATGGAGAAAGCGTCAAGCAGGGTGCATCGACCGATCCGGTGCTCGGCGGCGTTTCGACTATCGGGGACGACGTGGTCAGGTCGAACCTACAACGCTTCTCTCGCATGGCGCTGGGCAGCTACGGAGGCATTGGAACCATCTTTTTCGGTGAGCGTTCGATCGAGGTCGCCCGACCTTCGCTTTCACTCACTATACAACTCCCGCCGCACAGGCGTCAAGCTTCCTAGCACCTCCTCTACCCCCTCCACCTCGACATCTACACCCCTCACCGTCGATGTTCTCTCGACTCTCGCTCGCGAGGAGGAGGAGGACTCGGTCGCTTCCGCCTTCACCTGTAAGCCCGACGCTGCTTCGATCTCAGCCGATGACGCTCTCGAGGCTCAGCTCGGTCACCTAGAGCTCAACGACGATGGACTCGAAGGAGCAGCGACCGAGACGACCGAGTCGGCGATCGACGTCGGCGAGGATTACGGCCTGCACGCTCAGCTCGAGCCTGCGAAGCCTTTCGATTTCTGGAGTTTGATCTCTGGGAAACAGTGCGTTCAATTTGCCCTCTCGACTTTCATTTTCTTCGAGCCCTGCTGATCCTTCTCGTTCGCCTTCAACAGTGACGAAGCCGTCCTTCACTCGCTCGCTGGCGTTGACGTCGAGTCGGTAGCTCCCGACCCCAATAGCTCGGACGACGAGGACGACATCACCTCTCCGACCGAGTTGGAGAAGAAGCGTGCCGCTCGACAGGCTGAGCAAGAAGCTCGTCGGCGCCGTGAAGCGAAGGGTCGCCGTCCACCTCGCTTCTTTGTCATCGTAAGTTCGGTTGGTCTCTTCTTCTCGCTCTCCGATGAACACCTGCTTACCCCTTCACTCTACAGACTGACCATCCCAACCACTCCGTCCTCCTCATCCTTCGAGGAACCCTCGGTCTCGACGACATCGCTACCGACCTGGCCTGCGAGCCGACTCCCTTCGACAAGTCGCTCTACTGGGATAGCGAGGACAAGGCGTTGCCGTCAGAGGAGGTGCCGAGGTATCAAGTCCATGGAGGAATGATGGAGATGGCTTTGGCGATGGGAGGAAGGGATGGGCCGGTGACGAGGGCTGTCGCGAAGGCGTTGAAGCGGAATGAGGGCTACGGTGAGCTGCTCAGACTTGCTGCATTCGAGAATGATTCTCACATCTTTGCTCTCCTTCACCAGACCTCTACCTCGTCGGCCACAGCCTCGGAGCGGGCTGCGCCTCCCTTCTCGGTCTCATGTGGGCCAACCCGAATGGCTTGACGACGAGTAGATCAGGCCTTCCCGAGGGACGTAGAGTTCAGGTTTACGGATTCGCTACTCCGTGTGTGACCGACGCCGAGCTCTCTACCCAATGGTGAGCTCTTGACTCCCCCTTGAGCGAGCGCCGAGCTGATTCCCTTTCTCATCTCTCATCCTCGCAGCAAGAGTTTCATCCACACCTTCATCTACTCGAGCGACGCGGTCTCGCGCTTCTCACTCGGTCACATGAAGGTGATTGACTTTCATCTCGACCTCATGTTTCTCGCTGACCCCATTCTCGCAGGACATTCGGTCGGCGGCGGCTTGGCTCTGCTTCGCCAACAGCAACCCCGAGCAGGCCACCAACAACATCCTCTCGCGCATTCTCGCTTTCCAACGCGGCAAGCTCGACCATGACCTGGCAATGAAGGCGGAAGAGGCGAGCTGGGTGAGTCGCTTAACGCCGCCGAGCGCGAAAATCCGACTGAGCCTGTTCCCTTGCAGTTCGCTTCCCTCCATTCGGCTCTCGAGGCGAATCAGGGGTATTCCGACCTCTTCCCCCCCGGCGACATCCTCTGGCTCACTCGAGGAGACGACCTTACGCTGCCGACGGACGACGCTTCGCCGAGAGAGGCTCACAGGTTGTTCAAGGTCATCGGGAGGCCCGAGGTCGTCTTCAAGCAAATGATGTTTGCTCGTAACATGCTTTCTTCTCATCTACCCCATCAGTGAGTCGCCTGTTCTTCGATCTCGGCGATCCCTCCCTCTCCAGAGCGAAGGCCGAATCTGACCCTTTTCTGGCTGTATAGGTACTCGAACGTCATCGAGACGTATTTGTAGTCGTACAAGCCCTGTTGATGTTGTCTGAACTTAGCTGTATCCCAGTGCAAGCCCGCTTCGGTCGTACTAAAGCTCGGAAGCTGCGAAGCGAGCCCCTTGCTTCCAAGACTGTGAAAAGAGTGGGCGGTCTTGGTAAGCAGTGGTCGAGTAAACATCCCTGCAGCTCTGCTTCTACGGTGCGCGAAACTGCCGTCGAACGAGCTGGCGATCGCTGAAAGCCAACAACAATCGGACGCCCGCCTCTTGCCCTCCGCCGCATTTCTTGATTCTCTATCAACCTACAACCTGCTCGCCCTCTCGTCGCTCGGTCCCCCTAGACCTACAGCTTGATGCCGCCCGATAGAACCACGTCACAGCTCTTCAGCCATGTAGCCGCGACGCCAGGGATTCCTCTCTCGAGTCACGGACCACAGCATCTCCCGTCTTTGGAGCGAGGAAAAGGTGGGGTGCCAACTTGCTACCCTCGAGATGTAGCTAACTGTCTGTTCTCCCTGCAGCGTGTCTTGTCTGCCGCTCCCGAAAGGCTAGTCGCTCGCCGCGAACGCCGCGTCGCCCTCCGGAAGGCTGACCTTCGACATCCTACAGATCAAATGCGACGCGCTCAAACCAACATGCAGCTCGTGTGCAAAGAGTGCAAGAGCTCACGGCGAGCAGCCGATCCCCTGTAATTACGCTGAGCCGGAGAAGCGCAAGAAGGCTACAACGACGTCCAAGGTGCAGGAACTGCAGAACAAGCTCGGTGAGTGGTGTCATGGTTCTCCTACGAGCTCCGCTGACTGCTCTACCGCTGTAGACCGCATGGAAGCGTTGCTGCAGGCCGGCGGAGGACCGTCGCAAGCTGCGCCGACACCTCAAGCTCCCGCGATTTCGCCGCCCGAGCTGCCTTCATTCTCGACCAGCGGAACGCTCCCCTTCTCGTACATGAACTCGACCACCACCTATGCCCTCTCTAGCTCGCAAGGCTTCAACGACTGGCCACAAACTTCCAACGTGGCTTCGACGAGCACGGGGCTGCCGTTCGACAGCTCTGAGCTTTTTGGTGGCACGGGCAACTCACCGTCCTTCTTCGGGCAACCATTCGACCCTTCTTCCGTACTCGGCACGACCGCTTTCGATGCCAGCTCCGTCGCGTTCGTCAGCGCCGAGGCAATATTCAGCTTCGATACCTCGATGCCGAGTACTTCGACCGAGATGCTACCTTTCGGATGGCCGGTTGATGTACGTTTGACTTGAAAGGGGCTCCATTACTATCGCTGACTCTCTACCTCGCAGCTTCCTTCCCCGTCTCTTCTCACACGCCTCGTCGACGCCTTCTTCCTCCGATCTGGATCGATGCACGGCCATGAGATGGTGCAAATGGTACACGAAGCGCGCCTACGCAGCGATCTCAAGCTACCACCAACGCACGTCAACTTTCGTGAGTCTTTCGTTTCGAGCAGCCGAAGCCGAGAAGGCGGTCAGACGCTGACCTTTCCCTTTCCTTCTTCTTACACGCCAATCCACAGCTTCCATCTGCCTTCTACACTCCATCGCGGCAACGGCCATGAAGCGGCTACCCGAATCTGTCCTCGTTCATGACTCACGAAGCTGGTCCTCCGCCGAAGAGTTCGCTCTCTTCCACGTCGACAAGGCGCGAGGCATGATTGACCACTGCTTCGGCCATCAACACGGAAGGAAGCATCTCCAGGTGAGCTTCATTCCTTTGCACCGTTCCCCCTTCGTCGCCGAAGCTGATTTTGCTTGGACCTTCGCAGCTCGTTCAAGCCGCCATTCTCCTCTGCTGGCACTCGTACACGACTGCGAGGTTCTCGACCGTCTGGCTCGACGTCTCCACCGCCGTCAGGATAGCTACATGCCTCGGCCTGCAGCATCTCCGCAGAGCTGTGGTCGGCGAGGATGGCAAGCTCGACAGCAACTGCCGGGGCTTCAAGAGCGGCTCGCTGGAGCCAACGGACGATCCTGAAGAGCTTCGCGAGCGCGCTCTCACCTTCTATGCGACGTGGATCGGAGATCGAATCGCCTCGGCGAGCACAGGTGAGTATCGACGGCTCGTTCTCTTTCGGCGCGGGGGAGCTGACTTTCTCGCTTCGCAGGATGGACTCATGCGCTCGATGATGCCGACGTGACGACCCTACTTCCTTTCCCTTCACCTCAAGAGTACCCCGTGAGCGCCTTCCTCTGCATGATCCCTCGCGAAGACTGCCTGACCGAGTTCCCTTTTCAGGTGGAGGACCTCATCCTCAGCCCGCTGTCGCATCACAACCCCAACTTCCTCGTCGCTCATCCGCCTCATCTCGTCGGAGTAGAACAGCTCTACCTCAAGGTCTTCTTCGCTCTCGGCCGCGTCACTTCGCTCAAAAGCCGAGCGCCAGAGCCCATGGGAAGAGGTCTCCCTCCACCCTCCTTCAATGGAGAACCGCCCGACTTTCGTACATCGTGCGTTCGCTCTGTTGTTGACGTATGCAGATCTCGCTGACCCCCTTGTTCGAGCAGATCGGCCTTCAAACGACTCGACTCGGACCTCGTTCAACTCCGCCTGTCGATTCCTCGGGAATACTCGCTTTCGCAGCTTCTTGTTGACGGAGACACTCGACGACCGCTCATCTGCTCGGTACCGCACCTCGCGACCATCCTACTTCACGAACCCTTCGCCAGCCTCGACCCCACCGACTCCGAATCGAACGACAAGTGCCAACTCTCGGCGAGGGCGATTCTCGACACGCTTTACCTGATCGCGGGCTCTTCTTACGAAATTGCGCTTCTTTCCCCATTCCTCAACTTTGTTTGGGGTGTCGCTGGAAGTGAGTGAGGGCGGGGAATTCAAGCAGGGGCACGATGCTGACCCCTCCTCTTTGCTTCGCAGGAACTCTGGTGCGCGAGCTCGCCATCAAGCAGTATCGCAACCAATCCGTCGGAACTCTGGAGCTCGTGCAAGAAGTCACCACCATTATCAACGCCCTTGGCCGGCATCCGTCGCCGCTCGGAGGTGAGCTGCTCGCCTTCGCTTGACTCGCCCGCTTATGCTCGCCCGTCGTCGTTCGGTTCTAAGCTGACTTTTCCCTCTCTTTTCTTGCAGCTTCCACTTCTCAAGTTCTGACGGCTCTCCTCGCCGAACCTCACCTCGCCCTTCCCAAGCTCGGCAGCCCCGCCTACGTCTCGGGCCACAAGCTACCAGAGAACTTTACGCCCGGATCGCAAGCCAGTAGCAATACACCACCGAGCACCACCGGCACGTCTTCGTCAAGCATCTCTGCTCCGCCGGTTGGCTACGAGCATCTCTTTGCGCGCGAGGGTCCGAGTGAGCTTTTAGACGAGTTGAACAGATTTAGTGAGATATCGGGAGGGATTGGGGTGCAGGGGTGGTGAATGGGGGTTGTAGATGTTTTTGTAGCTCATTCCGTCGAGTTGTAAAGGTTGTAACGGCATTTTCGTGCTCCGGAGGGACCGAAGCGAACACCGAGCGCCTTTGCGGAGAAAGCGACAGGTCAATGACCTGCGTTTCGGTAATTTCTCGACTCGTAATGACCTCATTCCTGTAATCCTGTAAAGCTACATAATCCAAGACACGAGACGCGACGCGTTTTGCTCCCCTCTCCTCTCCACTCTTCCTCTTCTCCTTTCCCTTCGGCGATGCTTCATCTCTCTCGCGCAGCGCATCGCCTCGCGTTGCAGCTGATTCAAAACAGACTTGAGCATTCCCCAGCGTTCCCTGCGAACCTTTTTCCCCGGCAACGCTGTTTCTATTTCCTGTGGACGACGAAAGAGTGCGCCGCCCTACGACGCAGCGCGCCCTTGGTCTTCTTTCTCCTCATACCACACGCCAGGCGCTCTTCTCTCGAGGTCTCAAGATGCAGCGAGGTAGTATCGACTCTGCCCAAGCACCGCTGCACGGCAACAGGTGAGTACTCGTCGCCAGGGAGCAGCGGAATTCAGCTCGCCTGCGCGTTCCTCCCTCCCTCCGCACTTCAGCTCAGCTCACCCCCAAACAAACGCGCGATTCTGCAGCAACCAAGCGTACCAAGGCGTGCCGAACAATGGCTATGGATCAGGCTGGACGGGCGAAAAGTCCACTCGAGCACCCTCAGTGAGCCATCGCCGAGCTTCGCCCGAAACGCCCGCCGAGCTGACCTTCTTCGCGAGCTGCAGAAGAAGTCCAAGAAGTGGCTCTGGATCATCCTCGCCATCATCGCAGTCTGCGCTATTGTAGGAACTGTTGTAGGAGGCGTTGTCGGCTCAAGGAGCAGCAAGAACAAGGCAGTAAGTAAATCGGAAGCGGCCAGTGCAGGCGGGAGCAGCTCGTCTAAGGGCAAATCCACCTCCACCAAGTCATCCAGCGGCTCCAACGCAGCGGGCGGCAGCACACGCTCAGCAACCGGCGTCAACGACGGAGTGATCCTCGCAACGGTGAGCCGAACCCCTTCCTGTCGCTCTTTCGTCGCGTTGCTGACGCTTTCGTCTCCTTCCAGGCTACCGACGCCAATGGAAACCCTCTGTACCCCACCACCACCGGTTCAGCCATCATCGCCAAGCCCACCATCCTCTCAGACAAGTCGGTCGCTTGCCAAGCCGATCCCTACTCCTTCACGAACACTTCGTCGTTGGCTGTTCGTAACGAGCACCCGCTTCTCATCGCTCCCTCCTACAAGTGGGACTGCCTGATGACTCAGAGTGAGTACCCTCGCTGCTAGAGAAGAGCTCGGCGCTGACCTGCTCCTCGCTCAGTTCCCAACGACGTCTACCTCAAGTCGTGGAACGAGACCATCATGTCGAACGCGACAGTCTACTACAATTACGCCGTCACCAACTACACCGAGGTGAGTTCGATCCGCTGATCTCGGTCGTAAAACTCTCGCTGATGGCTTCCTCTCTTGCAGGACGGAGGACTGACCGGCTCGGGAGTTCTTGACCCCGCTAGGGAGGTCCAGCTTCGCATCAAGCACTGGGCATATGCCTACAGGATGACGAACGACACCAAATGGGTCGAGCGCACCTGGACTGAGCTGCTGGCGAGTGTTACTCGTCCCGTTTCGCGCTCGCTTTCACTCATCGCCGAACCTTCTCACCCTGTTCGCAGACCGCTTCGGGCAATGGAACCGCCTACTTCGGACCCGATGGAGACAACTGGAACTCGGTTCACTTCCTCGACTTGGCCGAGTTTTGTGCAGCCTTCGCCATCGCCTACGACTGGCTCTACGACGCTTGGACCGAGGAGCGCCGAACCGCCATCATGTGGTCCATCATCACCCTCGGCTTGGAGTACGGCAACAAGGTCTACACCGACCCGTATGGAGCTGCTGAGGACTACAGCTGGTGGCGCCTCGTCAACGGAAACTGGAACTGTGTAAGTCGCGGTCTTCGCCTTATCGCCGAGCTTTCGCGCGGAGCCGCTCACTCGTCTGCCCCTCCCTTCCTCAAGGTCTGCAACAACGGACTCGCCATGGGAGCTCTCGCTATCGCCAACGAGGATCCTACAGGACTCGCCGCCTCAGTGCTCGCCGCCGTCACCGAGAACGCCAACGGCAACTGTGTAGAGAGCGTCCAGACTGACGGCACATGGACGGAGACTCCCAACTACGTACGTTCTTCTTCTCTTCGCTGTATCTCAACGAGCGTGTCTGACGAACGCCGAACGAGCTCGCTGACCCTTCCTCGTCCTTCCCTTCCCTCCCTTCTCGCTTTCCTCTCGACCCTCATATCGCCTCCTACAACAATCTCCACTATCATCAGTGGTACTTCGGAACGTACAGCCATGCCGAAATGGCCTCATCCCTCCTCACAGCGACCGGCTCAAGCCAAAACCTCCTCACGACCAACCCGGCGACGAACCTCTCGGCCCTCTACCACATGTGAGTCGGCGATTCGCTCGCTGTTGCTGCTCGTTAAGCGGCGAGTGGTGAGGTTCAGAATGGTCTCATACATATCGCTGACCTGCTTCCTCTCGCAAGGTATGTTACCGGCCAGCAGGGCAAGTTCGATTATGGCGACACGGGACCAAACAAGTACACTGCAACGGCCAACGCACTCCTCTTCTATGGAGATCAGTTCGGTGAGTTTCTTTGACCTACCGAGATGGAAGACGAGCGCCGAGAGCTGATCCGAATCCTTTCGCTCGGCAGACATCCCCATGTACACACTCTTCCAACGTGATCGTGGAGACGTGGTTGAGCCCATGGCTATGTTCTGGTACAACCCCGAGACGAGCGGTAAAGCTCTTTTTAGCCTTCATCGTCGACAGCTTGCTGACCTCGGCTCTCGCAGGTCAATTCTGGGACGGTCTCGCTCTCGACCACCACTTTGACAACCCTAACGACGCCTGGGCGTCTATGAGGTCCTCGTGGACCGATACGCAGGGAACCTACGTGGCGATGAAGGCAGGCAACATGACCGGCCATCAGACTCACGGAGATGTCGACGGCGGAGATTTCGTCCTCGATGCCCTCGGACAGCGATGGGCTGGAGAGCTTGGAAATGGCAACTACCTCGCCGAGGGATACGTGAGTGTTTTCCTTCGTGGACCCTTGAGCCGACGCTGTGCTCGCTGCTGAGCCTTGAGCTCGCCGACTCATCATTTCGGCGCTCGGCGCTGACCTTTCTTGCTTTCCCATCGACTTCCGCTTCTACAGTTCACTTCCGAGGCTCAAGATGCCGAGAGGTGGTGGTACTACAGGAAGGCGACCGAGGGACAGAACACGATTTTGATCGACTCGCAGAACCAGAACGTCCTCGCCGCTCCCAACACGACCTTCTTGACGACGGGCGAGGCTCAGGATGCGCTCGTCTACAAGCCCGACAACTCGAGTACCGCCGTCTTCTCCATTGATATGACGACCTACAACAACGAGACCGAGGCTGGAGGAGCCAAGCGTGCGATTCGTTTCATCAACGGCCGGCGGCAAGTTCTCATTCGTGACGAGATCACGAGCACGGCTTCCCTCCAATGGTGAGTGCTTCGCTACTTGTTCATTCTATCCTCTGAGCGCTTGCTGACCTGTCCTTTCCTCCCCTTTCCCTGTTCTCGGCGTTTCCTCCCGTTCCCTTGGCGCATCCTCTCCCCTCACAGGCGCATGCAGACCAACGCCACTATCACCATGTCCAACAACAACCAAACCGCTACTCTCACCCTCAACGACGAGATCCTCATCGCCTCCCTCCGTCAACCCTCGAACGGAGCCTTCTTCACCCAGGCTGCCGTGGCCGCGAGTACGGATCATGCCCTCGCTAGCGGTAGCGAGAATGAGAACCAGCCGAACCCGGGCGTCACGGTTCTGACTGTTGCGTGCGAGGCGGGAACGAACACGATCGAGGTGCTGTTCAAGTGAGTTCCGGTCGAGGAGGAAGGGAGAAGGAGCGCCGAGCTGACATTTGTTGCGTTTACAACAGCCCTCAATGGCCCGACTTCAACGCCAACTCTTACGTCGACCCTCCCGATGTCACCATCGACAACTGGACCCTCACCTCCCACGAGATTTCCTCCTAGACGCGCCATCGCCATCTCCCTTCGTTTCGGCGCATCCTCTTCCTATCCCTCATTCTTTCCCAACAGACACTCCCTCCCGCCTGCTACATATCTTCCCTCATCTCCCTCTCCTCCTCATACCAGTCGCTTAGATTAGTGGTAATCTCACGTTCCTTTCGACTCACTTTTCGCCAGCGCCGAAGTTGACCGCCGAGTTTGAGGAAGGAGGAGGTCGCGCTGCTCCGCCAATGCTCAGCAGTGCGGCGAGCGACGATGAGGTGAGCTCTATTTCTTCTTCTCTCCCCCTCCTTCTCCGTGTCTTCTGGCGAGGCTCGATGGCGAGGGAAGCACCACTCGGCGATGATTGCGACGGCTTTGCTGACTTTCTTCTCCTTTCTCCTGCCTCGCAGAGACGCGATAACGTGCTTCAGCTCGACTTCTAACCACTGCTTCTCCTGTATGGCAACGGCGCTGCTCTCGGGGCATGCTGGAGTGCTCGGCGATTGAAGGCGTGGGAAAAACTGGGGCTCGTTGAAGACGTTCGGTCGAGCTAACGAGGGTGGGGGAAGGCTTACTGGATCACTTCCTACCTGTGGGAGGGGCCGAAGAGCTCGGAGAGACCGCTCGTCAACAGCTCCTCCCCTCGTCTCGGGCGAAGGTGAGTGACCCCTTTTCTCGGCGCTGATGCTCTCGCTGATCGCTATTACGCTGCAGATGAGATTCTCACTCTATTCTACCTTTCTACAACCTCCAACTCCCTTCGATTGGCTGGAATGCAGGGAGCCTCTCGTTGCATCGCCATCGCCTCGACGCGACCCTCTTGCCTCTCTTTCTCCGCCCGTTCCCTCGTCTTTCTCTTCGCTTGCTACTAACCTCTTGGTACAGGCGACGGAGCAGTAAGTTCTCACTCTCTTACACCCCTACAGCTTCCCGCGCACGCTCCCCATCTTCTTCATGCGTTCGTTGGCGCCCAAACACTCGCTAACTTCTCGCCTTCGGTTCTTGCACTTTGCTCAGATGTATCGGCAATCCAACGACAGCCAGCAGCGGCCACTAGCCAACGTCGATTAGTGAGCTACATCTCTCTTTTCCCTGCAGAACGAGGCCCCTCCGTCCTACCCACACCGCTCGAGCCGAGCTTCCAACGCAGCGGAGCTGGAGAGCTAACTCTGGGTTTCCTTCTCTTCTTTCCTCCCTTTCCTCGTCTGTTCTGTACCTCAATGACTTCCAACGAGAAAAGCTCAGCAGCGGGCACTCATGAGCCCAAGTACGGAGGCTACGGCTCAGGTTACAACTCCAAGGGAGCTCCCGTGAGTCCTCTCCGCCTTCTTTCTCGGCGCGATTCGACAGCAAGAGCAGGATTCGTTCAAACGAGTGTAGCGCTACGTCGACGGAGCTCCGACCTTTCCCTACGCTGCACCTTGCTAGCAGACGGCTCAAGTTTCTGGGGCGGTTGACGCGCTGGCGTTTGGCCCGTCGGTCGTTTGAGGGTCGTGCCACGAACGGAGGTCTGGTGCGAGGTTGCGGACGTCGAGGGAGAGTCGTATGACAGTCTCAAGGACCGCTCTGGTCTCCTACACCCTTCGCTACCCTCCTCCCCCGCTGCACCAGCGCGCTGGAAGCCTTCGCGCGGTACCTGAAGTCTTCGCGCGACGACAGCCTGCTGACTTTCGACTCTAAACTACTACAGCAGCCCAAGTCGTCCAAGAAGAGGCTACTCTGGATCATCGCCGCCATCGTCGCCGTTATCGTCATCGTCGGCGCCGTCGTCGGTGGAGTGGTAGGCTCGCGCGCCGCGAAGGACAGCAACAAGTCTGCAGAGTCGAACGGCGACTCGGGCAGTGGTAGCGGGGCGAGTGGAGCTTCTGGCAATGGTGCTACTGCTACCAAGGGCAGTGGCAAGAACGCCGTCAAGCCTACCGTGAGTTCGGGAGGGACGGGGTGCGAGCGATTGCGGAGGCGACGACGGGAGCTGACCTCGTTGTTCGACTACAGGCCACCGACCAGTACGGAAACCCTCAATACCCTACCAGCACCGGATCCGCCAAGATCGCCGCACCCGCCTTCACCACCAACGACTCCCTCTCCTGCGGCAGCGACCCCTACTCCTTCGGCACCTCCGACTCGCTCACCGTTCGCAAAGAGCACCCTCTCCTCTTCGCTCCTTCCTACAAGTGGGAATGCCTTCCCAAGCTCATCGCTCAAGACTCGTACATGAGCTACTGGAACGACACCATCTTCGCCAACGCGACCAAGTTCTACGACACCAACCCCACCAACTACTCGATTGACGGCTGCCTTAGTTGCTCGGGAGTCCTCGATGTTGCTAGGGAGGTTCAGCTCAAGATCAAGCACTGGGGATACGCCTACAAGATCAGCAACGACACCAAGTGGGCTGATCGTGCTTGGCGCGAGCTCGAGGTGAGTTGTCGGCGAGAGTTCGGATCCTTCTCGTCTGGGCGCGAGGCTGACCTTTCTCGCTTCACGCTTCACAGACTGCCGCTGGAAACACCTCGCAGGCGTTCGGAACCACCGGCGACAACTGGAACACGTCCGTCTCGTTCTCCCCGCTCCCGACCTCTCCCCTCCCGCTGACCTTGCCTCCCTCCTCACAGCGCCCACTTCCTCGACGTCGGAGAGTTCCTTACCGCCTTCGCCATCGGCTACGACTGGTTCTACGATGCCTGGACCGAGACTCAGCGCACTGCCCTCATGTGGTCCATCATCGAGCTCGGACTTCAGAAGGGACTCAACGCTTACGCTGATCCTGACGGCGAGGGCGCTAACTACCACTGGTGGACTACCGTCAATGGAAACTGGAACTGTGTAAGTTGGTGGTGCCCTTTTGCCGTCTTCCCGGCTTTTGAACTGCGAGGGCTCGCTCGCTTTCCCTTCCTCCTCCCCTCGCTCGACCTCGCTAACCTCTCGCTCCTCCCTCACAAAGGTCTGCAACAACGGACTCATCGTCGGAGCTCTCGCCATCGCCAACGAGGATCCTACTGGCATCGCTGCTCGTGTCCTCGAGTACGCCGTCGCCAACGCCGCCGATAACTGCGCGATGAGTCCTTCCAACGATGGTACTTGGAGTGAGACGGCCAACTACGTGCGTTGTTTCCCTTCTCTTTGCCCTTCTTCCGCCTTCACGTTTCGATGAGCGTGTCTGACGAACGCCGATCGAGCTCGCTGACCCTCCCTCGTCCTTCCCTTCCCTCCCTCCTCGCTTTCCTCTCGCCCCTCATTCCACTATCATCAGTGGTACTTCGGAACCACCGGCCATGTCCAGATGACTTCCGCCCTCCTCTCCGCTACCGGCTCGACCCACAACCTCCTCGACTCCAACCCTGGCATGAAGCTCTCGGGTCTCTACCATATGTGAGTCCGCGCTCTGCTCCTCCCTATCTCGCTTCTGCTGCTCGTCGAGCGAGGAGTGGTGAATGCGAATTGGTGCTGGAGGTGTCGTGCTGACCCGCTCCCACTCGGGCAGGTACGTTACCGGCCACCAAGGACTCTTCAACTATGGAGATTGCGGACCCAACAAGTTTGTTGCTACCGCCAACGCCCTCCTCTTCTACGGATCTCAGTACGGTGCGTGAATTCGAGCGCCGAGCTACGCGCCGAGATGGCGGACGGAGCGGGCGCTGACGACCTCTCCTTCCCTCCCTTTTACGCTCGCTACAATTCATCATCGCCATTCTCGACCCCTCACAGACATGCCCGAGTACACCCTCTTCCAACGCGATCGCGGAGATGCTCCCGAGCCCATGTCGATGCTCTACTACGACCCTCAAGTCACTGGCCAATTCTGGCAGGGACTCGCCCTCGACTACCACTTCACCAACAACACCGATTCGTGGGTCTCGATGCGCTCGTCGTGGACCGACAATGATGGAGTCTACGTCGCCATGAAGAGCGGTGTCCTCACTGGTCACCAGACGCACGGAGATCTTGATGGTGGAGATTTCGTTCTTGATGCTCTTGGACAGCGTTGGGCTGGTGAGCTCGGAAACGGAGATTACCTCTCGGAAGGCTACGTGAGTCGTCTCCTTCCCTCCTCGCGCTCTCGCTCTCGCTGACCTTCGCGCCCTTCACTCGCAGTTCTCCAACGAGAACCAAGACTCGGACAGGTGGAAGTACTTCCGCAAGGCCTCCGAGGGACAGAACACCCTCATCTTCGACGGTCTCAACCAGAACGTCGCTGGCCTTCCTACCACCGCTTTCGACTCGACGGGAGAGAAGCAGGATGCCCTCGTCTACACTCCCGCCAACTCGAGTACCGCCCTCTTCACTACCACTTTGACCACCTTCTACAACGATACTACGTGAGTCCGAGGAGCAGAGCTTTTCTCGAATCGACTTCGGCGGGAGAAGAGGAGGAAGGGCGCTCGCTAACTCTCTCGACTTTCGTTCTACAGCACCGCCAAGCGTGGTATCCGTCTTCTCAACGGTCGTCGACAAGTTCTTCTTCAGGATGAGGTCGACACCACCGTCGCCGTCGAGTGGTGCGTCTGCTCGCTCGCTTCCCCTTCCCGCTCCCCTCGCTAACTTCTCTTTCACAGGCGCATGTTTACCAACGCCACCGTCACCCTCTCCAACAACGATCGCACCGCCACTCTCGCTCTCGGCGGACAGACCCTCATCGCTACCCTCCAGGAGCCTTCGGGCGCCAGCTTCGCCGTCACCGCCGACCCTACTCGTACTTCGAGCCTGGGAGCTCTCCCGAGTGGTCAGGTCGACCAGCCCAACGACGGCGTCTCGCTGTTGACGATCGCTATCGCCGCGGGCACCAACACCATCGCCGTGCTGTTCAAGTGAGTCTTTGCTCGGCGGGAGGGAGCTCGAAGCATCGCTGACCCTTTCTCGCTTCTTCCACAGCCCCCAATACGAGGGAGTCTCGGCCGACACCTACATCACTCCAGCTTCGGTCGCCCTCGACAGCTGGACCCTCACTTCGCACGATTAATCAGCGACTCTGCAACACTCGGTCGACGCCCCCTAGAGTCGAACCTCCCCCCTCGCTCGCTTTGACGAACGGACTGAATGGACAGTTTACCACACGAACGAAATCCGACACGACTGACATAATATGATAACGCTCATTACCTGTAGCTCCTCGTTCGAAGGCGAAGGAGAGTCGCGAAGTCGTCTGCTCGGTCGCCGTTCTCGTTTCCCCCTCGAGGCGAGCTAGGCTTCCTCCACCAGCGACTTCCACCAGCGATAGCGTCGTCGAATCGAGCTCTTCCATCGTTCAGCTCTCTGCTCCACTGCAAGAAGCCCGAAGTCGTGCGAGTGAGGCTCATCTGGCGGTCCTACTCAGCCACCGCCGCGCCGCAAGTCCCTCTTTCGCTCTTGGTCAAAGTCTTGACGACGGGTTTCGAGGGTCTGCTTCGCTCTTTGGTTTCTCTGTTTCCTCGCTCTCATCACCATGCTCTCTCGTGCTGTAATCGTCGCTCTTCTCGGCTTGCTGGCGGCTCTCTCGCTCGCTCTTCCCTTCCCGATTAGTGGAATCTCCGTAAGCTCTTTCGTTGCTCGCTCTGCTACTCAAGCTTACCCTCGCCATCTACAGTACAACTCGGTCTCGCTACTCAACGACGATTCGTACAACAAGACCAGCCTCGACGTCGGCTTCCCCCGGCCCCGGCAGCACGAGTCTTTCGCTAATCTTCTGTGACTCGCAGGTCCACGACGAAACTGAAACTACGAATAAGCTTACCATCATCGATGCTGACGATACCGATGCGGATATCTCGAACCCATTGATCTCGGGCGAGGTGAGCGAGACGTTTGCTCGGCGTTCGCTCCCATTTTCCCCTACTGAGCCTCTGAGCCTTCCGCAGGTTTCGGGCAATAACGTCACCGCTTTGCAAGAGATCCTAGGACTCAGCAACGGGTCCCTCAAGCTCATTTCGGTCGAGGTGAGCCCTCGATTTTACCCTCGGCGATGGCGCTTCGCTGACTCTTCTCCTCCCAGATCACCAACAAGACCTCTCACGACCTCGATTATGACAACGAGACGAGCACCAACAAGGATTTGACTCAAGCCACCTCGCTCAAGATCTTCGACGAGGATGAAGATGAGGATGAAGAGGCCGAAGGAGGAGGATTGGTGAGCCTCCTCGGCGATCGTGTTTCCTCGCTGACTTCCCTCCTTTCGGCAGTACCGCCCCTTCTACGGCTCTGGAAGACCGAGCTACAGGTACCCTTCTTGGTACGAGGACCCCGATTATAGCCCTCGACGCTGCTACTTCGCTTGATTCGGGAGGGTGAGTTCGCTCTTCGGCTCTCGTCGAGCCTTTCGCTGACCGGCTCTCCAGCAGGGCTCTCTTTGCGCGGACACTGGACATCTTGCTTAGCCGTTAGTTTAAGTTCGTCGTGAGCCTCGCTCGGCAGCAGCCTGTAATTTGCTCAAGCTCTTCATCTCTCGGACTCGAGATCGCCCGAATCGAGAGCCAGCGAACGAGATGGGCCAAGCTTGAGCATCTCATTGCTCCTTCTCAGCTTCTAATGCTGCCAATCGCTCCGCTTCCAGCTTGGCCGCTGCTTTCTTCGCCAAATTGACCACCCTCAACGCATCCGCCGCCTCCTGATTCTCCTCCCGCCTCTTCATCCTCCTCGCCCCCCTCCCCTTCGCCCACCTCTCATTCAACGTCTCCGGCAACTCGCTCCTCTTCCTCTTGAACAGAGGGATGTAGCTGCCCGTCTTGTGCGATCGACCTGCGCCGTTGGGAGTGAAGGTCATGGAAGGGGAAGGCCCAGCGATGGCGGTTTGCTCGGCGGCGGTGGGAGGGGGAGGGGCATGCGCGGCGAGGGAGGCGAGGTGGTGCTTGAGGACGATGGACTTGAGGCGAGCTTCTGTCCACGCTTGGTTCATCTCGAGGAAGCAGCGACGGAACGTCTCGGCGGGGTCGAGGGCGGGTTTGAGGCGGCCGTTGGGGTCGAAGACGGTGGAAGGGTCGATGATGGGTAGTCCATCGCGCTCGTGAGGAGCGTTGTCGATCCTCCAATCCAACTCGGTCGAGTTGAAGCCGCATTGCCAGAGGATGAGGGGGAGGTCGTCGGCCATCTCGTAACCTGGCTTGCGGTCCATGACCTCACGCTCTTCCCCTGGGGCGAGAGGGAACATCTCCTCGGTCATCTCGGTGCGGTCGGAAGTCCAGAGAAGGCCGTCGACGATGGATGGAGGTTCGAGACGAGCGCCGACGAGGAAGAGGATGGCGACGATATGCCGGACTTGGTTGTAGAGCTGTGAGGGAGAGAGGTCAGCTAGTGGCTCAGAAAGCAGGCGAACATAGGAAGACATACGAAAGCTCCACCTCGAAGGTTCAAGACAAACATGTCTGGCTCCTCGCCCTCGACCTGGTCGATGGAAGCCGAGACGACGGTTCGGCGATGAGTGTTGAGCTGCTTAGGCGGGTCGACCTTGCAAAAGTTGCGGTAGTCGTGCTCTCCCACTATCCGTCGAACGGCGTCCCGCATGAGGTCGATGTCGAGCTCCAATCCCTTCCAGTCGATCGCCGCCAGTCGCTTCTGCCACTCGAGCTGCTCGCCCTCCTTTGCGCCCGGCCGATACGCTGAGCCAAAATCAAACTTGGAGTTGAGGAAGGGTTGTCCTGGAGAGGTGCTGAAGAAGTACTTGTAGTGTCGCCAGATGCAGGAGAAGCGCGAGGAGAAGGTCGCCGAGACGGGGGACCAGGCGAGGATGCGAATTGAGGGAGGGAGATGACGGTTGAGGAGGGTGATGTAGGGTAGCTCGACGACGCCTGCTGTTCTTCGTCCCTTTTCTGAGGTTCCGCTGCTCATACTCGACAGGCTGCTCGACGATTTCGACCGCGAAAGGCTTCTCGGTCCCTCCAATTCCTCGGCGACGTCCTTTCCGCCCGTTTTCATCGGATCCGCGAGGTCGCTCCGCACCCAGAGGTTGATAACTTGAGCTGACGAGCTCACGCCAGCGTCCGTTCGTCCACAACGCTCGAATCCACAGCCAAAACCGTCCGACTCAATCATGGGCTCGATCAGACGAGCCTTCTCCAGCGCGAGTAGGAGCTCTCCTTCGACGGTGGGAAGCGGGGTGGGAGCATCTGGTGGTTGGTACGCGAGGCCCGAGTGAGCCCATCCTTCGTAGCTGTAGGAAAGCAGCGAGATTAGCTAGGCTTCGGAACGCAATTTTGAGAGCGAAACGCACGAGAAGAGGAGGGCGATGTGTCGCTTGGGAGCTGCTGCCAGTGCAGGAGGAAGAGGTCCGAGCAGGCCATTCCGTTTTGCGCGCTTGCCCGTTCCCGGCGGATTCGATTTCGGAGGAAGCTGGCTCGTAGAAGCGACCGGCGCTGTCGAAGTGGTGTCGAGCTGCTGAAGCCTCGCTTGCAGCTGAGCGATCTGCTGTACGATCGTATCCCGCTCGCTCGTCGTGCTCATCGTCGAGCGTAGCAACGGCGCAAAGAATCGGCGAAGAATGGTGTACGAAGGAGAACTTGGCGAAGGGGAAGAGAGGCGTGAGCAGCGCCGTTTGCTCCTTGTCCTCCTGCTTGTCACTCGACTTGCAAACAACTTTCGTTCAACTTGCTAAAAGCTGCTCGGTGTAGCTACGACACTTCGCAACCCTCCCGCATAGCTCTACAGGCGTTGCACGCGTCTCTCGCTCGTCTTCCGCTCCTCCGACCGAGCTCAGCGCTCAGTGTTCAGCTTTGCTACACCAGTATAGCATTCTCTGCACTTAGAATCGATTCGTGGCCTCGAACCATGCTTGCCGGGCGGCAAGGACCTACAGGGAATGCTCGGCGAAGAGTTCGGCGCTGGCCCGAAGCCCCTTTCGCTTTCAGCATCCTCCTTTCGGCTCGATACACCTCTCCACGATTCAACCACACTTTCGGCATTTCCCCACTTCAATCAGCTGCTCGTGGAGGTGTAGATTGCCAAGCAGCCAGAGCGGAGTCGCCGACTGCCCTCTGCGCCTCTGCGCTGGCTCGCGCTCACAGGTTGCTCTCCTGCGCTATCGCTCTTGTTCTTCGACATCAACCACCGTAACAGGATGGCAGCCGAGGCTATCGAACTGGCTGAACTCTCTGCTGCTCCTACACGCCCTTCACCTGCTTCTAGCATCAAATCGTCCAGCGCGTTCGACGAGGAGGGAGCAAACGCCGTCTCCGCCTTGCCGCCGGTGGATGGAGGAAAGGATGCATGGCTCTTTTTGGCAGCGGGGACTTTATGTGAGGTATGTAGTGATATTAAAGTGCAGAAATGGGCCGTAGAGGCCCAGAGTCGGCCTGGAGAAGACCTAGTTCGGCGCCGAGCTGACCTCTCTTTCCTCTCCCTCCCTCTGTACCATCCCGATCGCTTAAGGCTCTAGCGTGGGGAGCGCCTTTCTCCGCAGGCGTTCTTCATCAGTATTGGTTGGCTACACTCTTCCCAGAGGGAACAGCCGGCCGAGACCTCATCACGCTCGCCGTCACGCTTCAAGTGAGCCAACGCTCCATCTTTGATCTACGCCGAGCTCATCTTCTGTCGACGTACATAGACTGGGCTCTGCTACTTCGCTTGCGCCTTCTTCGGACCGTAAGCTTCCCAGTCTCCGCCGGAACGCCATCCCGTCGCTAAGTTCTGACTTTGACCTCCTTCTTCAGCCTTATGCGCGCCTATCCTCAGTACCGAGTCCCCTTCCAAGTCATCGGTATCGCTGGTACAGTATTCGGTATCATGGGGCCAGCATTTGCTACGGAAGTGAGTCGGCGGCGAGTTTGACGAGCGCCGAAGGAGAGCTCGCTGACCCGTTTCAAACAGCCATGGCATGTTCTCGTCACCTTCGGGTTGATCTACCCGCTTAGTGGACGTGAGTATCGGTCTCGCTACTAGGGTGGAGCCTGAACTGACCTCCTTCAACCGCCATCGCTTCCCTCTCCTCCTCGCCGTCGACAGTCTACTACCTTCCCTCCGTCACTCTGCTCTTCGAGTGGTTCCAAGCTCGGTAAGTTTAAAATAGCGCGCGTTTGACCGCTTCCGCTGACCACCTTCATCCACCACAGACGAGGAATCGCCAGTGGGATCATGTTCGCCGGCACAGGGATCGGAGGAGTCGTCTTCCCCTTCACCGTCTCGGCCCTCCTCAACCGCTTCGGATACAAAGCAGCTCTCATCTCCATCAGTATCGGAATGGGCATCCTCGGCGTTGCGACCCTGCCCTTCCTTCGTCCTCGGTTGCCGGTGCCGAAGAACTCGGTCGAGATGGCAGCGGCGAGGAAGGTCGACACGGCTTTCCTCAAACGCTCCACCTTCTACGCGTTCAGTGGAGCGACGCTGCTTGTCTCGTTCGGCAACTTTATCCCTTCGGTTTGGATCCCAAGTGCGTAGACGGGCGACCGTCGTCTCTCGGCGCTCACGCTGACCGCCTTATATCGTCTTACAGCCTACGTGACTGATCTCGGAATGTCAGAGTACGATGGAACCATCCTCCTCGCCGTCATGAATGGTTCGCTACATCTCGCCTCTCACTCTCCCGCCCGAGGCTGATCTCTCCCTCGCAGCCGCTTCCATCCCCGGCCTCCTCATTCTCGGTCACCTCTCCGACATCTGGCCCATCCGAGCAGTCATGACGCTTAGCTGTTCCGGCAGCGCCCTCGCCTGCATCTTCCTCTGGGGTTTCGGGAAGAGTATCGGAATGCTTTCGGCCTTCGCGGTCGTCTTTGGCCTCCTGGGCTTGTCGTTCTCGGGCATTTGGGCAAAGCTTATCTCTACCATCGCTCGTGAGTGCTTTTTTTCTACGCGAGGGGAGGCCGATTGAGCGAGAAGTGAAAGAAGACAAGCGCTGACAAGCTCTTTCGTCTTCGCCGAACTCGCAGAGGACGATCCTACGCTACCGACGCTCATTTACTCCGTCTTTGCCGTGGCTCGTGGAATCGGAAACATTACTTCAGGTGAGTTGCTCCTTCTCGGCGCCTCAAGGATCGTTCGTCAGGCTCACTCCCTCCCTCGCAGGACCTGTCGCGAACGCTCTTCTCACCTCCAACCTCTTTGCGGGAGGCAAGGGCGCGTACGGTGTACCAAACTATGTAAGACATCTTCTCCTCTGCTTTCGAGCTCTTTGCTGACCCTCTCCTCGCTACAGGGAGCTCTTCTTCTGTACTCGGGACTCACGATGGTCGCTGGCAGCGTCGCAGGAGTGCTGTTCAAGACACCAAGGCCGCAGAGGTTGGACTGAGTAATTGCAGTATCTGTTTAGTGAACGACGACGTTGAAGAGGCTCAATGCGAAGGCTTCATCGACGACTTCGGCGAGGGGTTCGGCGATCGCTGCATGCGAACATTCGGCTTCTCCTCGCCTTCCTTGCTCCAATGACAGTATTTTGAAGTCAAGAGCACACTTTTTCACTCCTTCTGCAGCTCATCAACCAGTGTTCGGCCGTGCATGCTGCCCTAAAATACCGTCGGCTCCACAGCGACACCGCGAGTCAAGGCTCCACCGCTCTTCTCCTTCGTCTACATCCTCGTTTTCTTCGCGGCAGCAGCATGGCGTCCATCGAACTGGCAGAACTTTCCGCCACGACCTCTCGTGCAGCCAGCACTATTCAGAGCTCGAGGCAAGGCGCGTTCGAGGACCGCGAGTCGTCGCCGGACAACGCCGTCTCGGCTCTGCCGCCAGTCGACCGAGGCAAGGGAGCGTGGGCGTTCTTAGCTGCTGCTACGATGTGTGAAGTGAGTTCTCCTGCTTTCCCAATGCTCGAAACGTGACACTCTGGCGAAGCGACGCGAAGACGAGACGTGGGCTCTTCGTAACGAGGCTTTCTTGGCGTCCTCGTCCAAGCTGACTCTCTCCTCATTATACAGGTATGCGTCTGGGGTCCACCCTTCTCTGTGGGCATTCTCCATCAGTACTGGACCACCACACTCTTCCCGGAGGGAACGCCAGGCCGAGAGCTGCTCACGCTCGCCGCCACGCTTCAGGTGAGTTCCTGCGAGGCTTACGGGAGATTCCGACGCTCACCACTTTCCCACCGTAACTAGACCGGTCTTTTGTACCTCGGAGCAGCGTTCTGGGGAGCGTAAGCGGATTCAGCAGCTGCACGGCGAGGAACTCAGCTGACCTCGGCTTCCTTTCTGTAGGCTATTCCGGCGTTTTCCTCACTATCGCGTCCATCTGCAAGCGTTTGGTATCGCTGGAGGTGCTCTCGGCACCCTTGGAGCTGCCTTTGCGACCAAGGTGAGCGAACGCCGGCCGCCGCTTCGGATTTGGCCGCTGACCGTCCTTCTTCACTACATCATACAGCCGTGGCATCTCGTCCTCACGTTTGGACTCATATATCCTCTCAGTGCATGTGCGTAGTGCCATACAACTGACACAGCGATCTCCCTACTGACCGGTTCGGCGATCTTCTTTCTTCGATCTTTTCCCCCTTCCCCGTCCGCTCCACGTCCCACGTCCTCAACCTGACCGCTTCGACATCAGTGTTTTACCTTCCTGCGGCTACACTCCTCTTCGAGTGGTTCCAAGCTCGGTGAGCGTGATGAAGCCATCGTTTTGAGCCGAGCTGACTGACGATTCTTCTACCGCAGACGAGGACTTGCCTCTGGAGTAATGTTCGCGGGCACCGGCGTCGGCGGCACCATCTTCCCCTTCGCGATCCAAGCGCTTATCAGCCGTTTTGGCTACCGAGCGGCGCTGGTGTCGGTCGCCGTGTGCTTCGCTCTCTTCGGAGGCGTTTCGCTCGTGTGGATTCGACCTCGCATCCCCGTTCCAAAGGACTCGAATGAGAGGGCTCGAGCTCGTCGCATTGATGCTGGGTTCCTCAAGATGTCCACCTTCTACGCCTTCGTCGGCTCGACTCTCTTCTCCTCGCTCGGCAACTTCATTCCCTCGGTTTGGATTCCCTGTACGTCTCTACGTTGCCACGACACGAGCATTCTATGGTGCTGACTTTTATACACTCGACAGCCTACGCCACGGACATCGGATTGAGCGAGAACGACGGAACCGTCCTCATTTCCGCGATGAATGGTGAGCCGAGCGTCGTCTTCCCTCTTTCTCCAGCATTCCGTACACCTCCGTTAGAGCGAGTTTGGGCTCTTTCTCCGTACTCAACCTGACCCTTCCTTGCCTTCGCAGCCGCCTCGGTTCCCGGACTTCTCATCGTCGGCTACCTCTCCGACATCTGGCCGCTTCGAGCGGTGGTTACCCTCAGTTGCGGTGGCAGTGCGATCTCATGCCTGTTACTCTGGGGATTTTCACAGAACATCGGCTCCTTAACGGCTTTCGCCATCGTCTTCGGACTTCTCGGGCTGTCCTTCTCGGCTCTGTGGACCAGGTTGATCTCCATCATCGCGCGTGAGTGCTCTCCGACTGTTCGAACGACCGCCAGCGAATGCTGACCTCTCCCTTGTTGCAGTTGACGATCCATCTCTTCCTCCTCTTCTCTTCTCGGTCTTCGCCTTCGCTCGCGGCGTCGGCAACATCTCTTCGGGTGCGCCATTAATTCGTTCGTAAGCAGTGACGTGCGCTAACGCTACAGCTACTCCCCTGCAGGTCCCGTCGCCAACGCGCTGCTCGAGAGCGACCTCCTCGCTGGGTCGAAGGGCGCCTACGGCGTCAAGAACTATGTAGGTTTGGCTCGCTACCGTCTCCGAGAGCTTCGATAACAGCTACTGACTTCCTGATGACTTCCTCACAGGGCTCGCTGCTGCTCTACTCGGGCCTCACCATGGCAGCAGGCTCGGTAATCGGCGTGCTGTACCGGACACCTCCCTCGTTGAAGAAGAGCAAGAACTAAAGATCTCAAGGCAACGAAGCGCGGCTCTAGCAGCAAGCAGTGGAATCTTTTGTAGCGATACGTCTCTTCCATCACTCAGAAGCGGGCCTCCTGCGCTGAGCGAGCGGAGTGAGCGCCGAGCTCGTCTCGTTTCTCTCTTTGCGCTGAGAGAGGCGATCAAGACTCTCTACTAAAGTCAAGCACTACTTTCGTAGAGCTTTCCCCCGCGCCTTGACGTGCAGAGGAGTCGACGCTTTGACCCCCCTTCGCAGCCCTCTCCTCGAGGAGCCGACTCGAATTCACCTCTCTCTTTCCTGCCACACGCTCGCTCGACTTTGATCGCTTCGCTTCGACTCGGACGACAGCTTGCTCGATAGTGTGCTCGTGGACAAGCAGCTCGGGCGTTCTCTGTAGCTCAATCGAGCACCGCTTTCAGCCAGAGGTGAGCTCGTCGTCTCGTTTCGAGGGGTCGAGGGAGGAGCGCGTTGTGCAGGGTAGCAGGGAGGGGAGTCGAAGGAGCAGAAGAGTCTACAGAGGTGGAGCTACTCTGAGCAGCTGTCTCTCTCGCCTCCTGCTCGCACCACTAAGGGGCTACAGAATTCCCGCTCAGACCTCGCGCGCTGACACTCTTCGCTTCTCTTCGCAGTCTTGCTCGACTTCACAAGCAGCTCTCGGCGGACTCTACTACACCAACTACCACCATGGACCTCGTTCACCTCCATCCGCTCGAGTTTGAACTCACCTCGAAAGCTTCGCTCGCCTCGCTCTCACCGCTGGAGCTCGCTCTCGTTCAGCTGCACCCCAACACCGACGATCAGCTCACCCACCACGCTCGAAAGCTTTGGCATCATCTCCGACTCAAAGCTGAGCCGCACGAGATCGCCGCTTTCTCGTCGACGAGGGCCCCAGTGGCAGCAGCGCCGAGTGGGACGAGCTTCGACGATGGCTTTGGTCGTGCAGGAGATCAGCACCAGCACCAGCCTCAGCAGCAGCCTCATACCCTCCAGTACCCTTCCACTCAACCCTCGCAACGCTATCGAAACCCTCTTCCTACCTCGCAACGCTCCGTTCCCGCCGCCTTCGCCGAGCTCGTCGACATCCTTCGCGCCGAGGGAAGGAGGGGCAACTCGCAGCCACTCGTTGAAGAAGCTGAGTACGAGTGGACGAGGAAGACCCGTTCGGATCGCCAGAGCTTTAAAAAGCACTTACTGCAAGCCGAAGGAGCGGGAGTAGTGAAGAAGTGGAAAGATCGCAGAACGGGCGACGAGTGGCTTGAGCTTGTATCCGAGGTGGGCTCCGACGTCCTCAGCTTGCCTACTCGACCAAGACTGAAGCTGAAGTTGCCTGCACTCCTGCAGAGCACTCCCCCTCCCGCCTCCCCTCCATCGCCTCCGCCTCAACCGATCAAACCTGTCCTCACCTCCACCAACTTCCATCTCGCCGATCTCGACTTTCCCCTACCTCCCTCCCTCGAAGCCCTCTCGTCGGCGCAGCTTGTCTGCCTCCAGTTTCGCGAGGGCTTCTTCCCCAAGAAGATTTGGGACGACCACGGAGGACTCACGGGCGAGCAAGTGGTTGAGGATTTGTTGCTCAAGCGCGCGACGAGGGATCGTGGGAAGGGACTCAGGTGGAAAGAGGTCGCCTCATCGTCGAGAAGGACTTCGATGTCCGACTCGAGACGATCTTCGGCGACGGCAGGAGCAAGTCTCCGAAGCGGCTCCTTCGACCATCCTCCTCCTACTCCCGACTCTCCTCCAACCTCCTTCCACGAGCTCAAGGGTCGCCCAGAACCTCTTCCTCCCTCCCAGCGTCCTCGTCGTCGCTCTTCGCGGTCTCGCTCGCCTCCCCCTCGCAAGACCAAATCTCGCCTCGAAGACGACCGCTGTCCTCCCGATGCTCGTCGTTTAAGTAGGAACTACTCTCCCGAGGAGACGCAGAGTATCGCCTCGCTTCGTCTCGATGCGTTCGATACCATCCCCGCGTCGACGTCGCCTTCAGATCTCGGCGACGACCTCGACGAGCGTCGTATCCCGCGCGCCCTCTCCGACTCCTTCTACACCCTCAGGGTTACCACTTCCTCCTCCCGACTCGACCGCGAGGCGATCCTCGACGGGCTTCCTAGGCGTCTCGCGCCCGACCTCCTCGACTTGAAGCCGATGCAGGGATGGCTTGCATGGAGAAACGAGGATGACGCCGCCGTGGGTTCTTACCTGCTGCGCTCATAGTCTGTAGCTGACGTACTTCCTCTACAGGATGCCCGCGAGTGCCTCAATCAGCAGCTGGACGAGCGACTCGACGTTCACGCTCATTGGGCCAAGTCTCGAGAGTGGCTGTGGGTCGCAGTCCACCCCTCTCTTCGCCTGAGACTCCGCGCAGAAGCAGAGCAGGCGAGGCGTAAGGCTACGGTACCTTCGGAGGATGAGCGCCCGTCCAAGTCGTCTCGCAAGTCGGCCAAGACGGAGTCGGTCAGGATCAAGAGGAGAGAATCGTGCGCCAACCTCCGACAAGATACGCCCGAGCCGTTGGATGAGCGGAGCTCGTCCACGGCAAGATCTGCCATCGAGGTCGACGCGGGAAAGGAGGAGCAGAGGGAGCACCGAGGTCGCCGACGTTCTCGCTCGCCCGATCCTCGCAGTTTGCGTTCTTCCTCGCCTTCTCCGCACCGTCGCCGCCATCATCACCACCATTCCCATTCCCATTCCCATTCCCATCGCCATCGCTCTCAACATGACCGTCGCGAGGAGCGCTCGCCGTCGGTTGAGTGTCGCGGGAGAGGCCGAATCAGCAGGGAGAGGCCCAGGAAGAGGGCGAGAAGCGAGAGCAGGAGTAGGAGTAGGAGTCGCTCTCCGGAACAGCTTCAGCGCACTTCCAAGCATCGTCGCGATTGCTCGAAGCCTCGTCGTGGCCACCGTTCGCCTGCGCCCGCCCGCCGAGACCAGCCTGCGCCGCCTTCTCGTAAGCGGTCTCGCTTTGTTCCCTCGACCGAGAGCTATCGCTGACAGATCCGACCTCTGCAGCGTCTCCTCGTCGCCCTAGTCCATCTCGCCGCAACGAAGGAAGGTTTTCGCCCCCGCCTCGTCAGCACTCTTCCCCTCCTCCTCGCTCGCCTTCACAACCACCGCTCGACCCACTCGCCCCGGCCCCTGTCGAAATCATCAAAACACTCCCTCAGCTTCGACTGTCTTTCTCGTCTCTCCCTCGCGACCTCTTGCACCAAGACGCGCTCCACGTCCTCTTCTGCGAGAGGTTCCGCGCCGTTGGTTGGCAGTACGAGAGCCCTCGACGGTTCAATCTGATCTTCCTCCTCGTCTTCCACGGCCAAAAGGATCTCGACGCCGCGACTCGATGGTTCCAAGGACCAGCAGCGGCCTACTGGAGTTCCAACCATCTCGGCGTTCAACCAATCCATCCGAATGCCATCGAGGAGAGCTGGACGTGGAGCAAGATGACCAAGGCGTTTAGGGAGAGTTGGGGCATTTATGTCGAGACGCGTGATCCCGGGAGGAGGTGTGGCGAGGGGAAACCTTGGAGGGAGTTTGGGTGGGAGATCAAGAAGAGGATCGAACTCGGAGAAAGGGACGCCAGGTTCGAGTCGACGCGTTGGGCTCCTCCATCGCTCGCCCGTCCCGCTACTTTCGCTCATCCAGCTCTAGGAGCCGAGCAGTACTTTTGGAGCGGACCGTCGGCGGCGTCGAGGAGGACTTGGATCGCCAACACGATGCTCGGCGACAGCGACGGCGACGCGCGAGGAACGAGCGCCAGCCACGACGACATGGATCGACCGCAGGACGAAACGAAGAGATTCCAACTAGACTACTATGGGCCGCCTAGGGAGGAACCTCAACAGCAGCAGTCAGGTCTCCAGGAAGGCGAGATCGTCGACCCTCCCTCCGTCGCCGAGAACGCGCTTGACGCCGCTTTCGCACGCTCGCCCTCTCCTCTCAATCTCGACCACGACCAAGAACTCAAGGATTGCGACCAATCGCTCCTCAACCATGAGCATGAGAAGGCGACGGATTCGCAAGCCCCCCTCGACGATCCCTCAGCCTCCCGCTCGAGTCACGATCATTCCCACCCCGCCATCGTCGACGTCACGTCTTCTTCAAACTTGGTGTCCGCCTCCGACTCCAATCCCGTCGATATAGCCGGCGCCGTTCAGGAAGGAGCGAGCGAGCAGGAGTTGATCGCCGAGGTCGGGGTTGAGATGAGGTCGGAGTCGGTCGATGAGGGGCTGGCTGATGCGTTGAAGGAGGGAGAGGGAGAAGAGGGTATGGTGATGAAGTGCGAGGGTGGAGAGGTGCGAGAGGTTGAGGGTGAGGTGGAGGTGGAGATCGAGGAGAAGGCCGAGAAGGTCGACGCGACCGATTAGCTTGGTCTCGGAATCTGTTCGCTTGCTCGCTTGTTCCCTTTCTGTGTAGTGCTGTGATCTGAATACCCTTCTGTGCCATTTCGTGAGCGAGCGCCCAGTCGAAGCGAGCAGCTCGAGCGAACTAACTCACCGAACGCGAATCCTTCGCGAGTCACCCCCGACCGTGCGTCGAGCGCGTGATAACTCCGTTTACATCTGAGCTACAGGTCTTTTTCCCCTTCCTTCAGACCCTTCTACTTCTTCTCCAGGCCGGCGGCGGGCTTGACTCCGAGTCCCTTCGGCTTTGGCTTGGGCGTCTCGACGACCAGCGGCTCTTGGCTCGCTCCTCGGCGTTCCCAGATCTGTAATATGAAGGGAGAGGGAGGAGGGTCAGCGAGACTGTTTCGGCTCGGCTCGGCTGTCGGCGGACGAGAGGAAAAGGCCACTCACCTGAATATAACTCTCTCCCAAACTGATCATCCCCCGGTTGATCTCTTCAACAATCAAATCCTGAATCTGGAACCACTTCTCCTCCTCCTCCTCGGTCTTGCCTCCCAGCAATTCTCCCGTCTTGAGATCCCTCGGCGGTCGAAGATGGACTTGAGTCTTCCAGGTCGTTTCTTCTCGAGCTGTTCCGGCGGCCGAGGAGTGGGTGATGTTGGAGACGAGGTCGTAGTATTTTGAGATGGAGTCGGTGGGTGGGGGGTCGACGTCTGTGCAAGGAGAGGAGGTCAGCGAGCGCCGAGGGAAGAGAGCGGGATCGGGATAAGACTCACAATCCGTAACATCCACGCCCCTCAACGGGAAGTTAACGATCGTAGGGTTCTTCTCCTCAACGAACGAGTTCTTCGTAAACCTCTTGATGTGCAAAATCAAGAACGGCGGCAGGCGAGTGACCTTGAATCGGCGAAGGATGCCGCCGGTCTCTTGCGTCGTCTTGCCGTCGTACTTGGCCAGGACGGCGGAGATGGGCACTTGAGGGATGATGTTCTTTTCGACGGTGTCTTGGAAGAGGGGAGGTGGGGGGAGGTCGATGGCGAGGAAGAGGAAGGGGGATTTGGTGGATTTGATATCTGTTCGGGAGTCGGGAATGGTTCAGAAGGAAGAGAGGTTAATGGGGGTCACTTAGGGGAGGAGGAGGGGCCTCAAACGAATAGCGAAGGGAGAGAAGACGAACCTCGGTCGAGATCGAAGCGAGGCTTGCCACCGTACTCGCCCGTGGTGAGGACCTGCTGATCGTCGATACGACACTCTCCTTGGAAGGCCGAGTAGATGATGCCTTTCGTTTGCGAATGGGGATGAAGGGGAAGGGAGGGAGGAAAGAGCGGGAGCGAGGTCAGCTCGGCCGAGAATGCTCCAGGAAAAAGAGAAAAAACCCACTCGACTTCCCCTTCTTATTCCCTCCCAAATCCTTATGCAACTGATTCAACAGCCACCCCAAGAACTCCAACGGATCTCCCACCTCGGTAATCTTGAACCTCTTCCCACTAGCATTAGCGCATTCCTGCAGCAACTCATGGGGCGAGACCTGTCCCTTGAAAGCCTTGGGGTTCCACACCTTCCTACAAAACATGCCGAACCGCTTGACGAGCTCAGTGGCATGAGGGTCCGAGGCATGCGGGTCGAGAATGAAGTAGTCGCGGAGGGGAGTGACGTGCACTAAGGCGTGGAGGATCGAATTCATGTAGGAGTTGGCTTTGATGTTGTTCAATCCGACGAAACCGGGGTAGTAGGGCTTTTGTTGGAGGTCGTAGGAGGGAGTCGTGCGCGCGTCGATGGATTTGAGCAGTTGAGGGGTGAAGGTTGGGTAGAGGAGGTATTTGATGTCGTCGAGGGAAGGGTCGTTGACTTCGTAGCCGTCGGGAAGGATGTAAACCTGTTTGAGATGCGAAGGGGATCAGCGACTCGGAGCTCGGCGAAGGGAGAAGGGACGACGGCCTCACCTTCTGAGTCGACAGGTTGATGAAGACGTGGTTGTCCTCAGCGATGGAGTGGGCGTAGGCGGGGGATGTCTTGCCTCGTCCTTGGAAATACTTGCCATTCGTCAAGCAGGCGTAGATGTTGTTGTGGCTCAACGTGACGGAGCAGAGTCGCTCGAAATCAAAGTCGAGGACGTTGCGGTTGATCTGCAGTAGTAGCAGCGGGTCAGCTACATCGTTCGAGAAAAATAGAGCGAAATAACGCACCGTATCGAGATACATGTCGGTGGGGCGGTTGGTATCCTCCTCCTCCGGCTCGAAATGGTACTCTGGCGGCTCTTCCTCCTCAACGACGGGTTCCTCGACCGTTTCCTGCTCCACTCCAGCCTGCTCCCTTTGTTCGGCGGAGTTGCCGAGGTCCACCATCTCCGAGTCAGCCTCATCGACCTTGACGCGCTTGGGCTGAGGCTGCTCCTCCGCCTGCTCGGGCTCGGGCTCGCGAGGACGAGTAGTGCTAGCGGTGGGTTCTTGAGGAGTAGGCTCCGACTCGACGAGCGCCTCGACGGCAGCTGGTTGAGGTGCAGGAGCTGACTCTGCTGGTGGGGCGGGGACGGCTTCCTCGTTTGGCTGCTCCTGCTGCTCTTCAACGGCGGTTTCAGCTTCAGCGGGAGCGGGAGAGTCTTCTGCAGGCTGTTGGTTGTCGAGGAAACGTTGGATGAGGTCCTGCTTCTTGCCAGAGACGGGCAAGCTTGCTTCCTTGAGCAGCTCCTAAGGTCGCGGGAGAAAGGGTCAGCGGGTGTTGGTGAGCGTAGCAGTAAGTAGGAACTACCTTCAATTCCGGTACTTTGAGCGCTGTAAGCTCTTCTGCGGTAGCCATCCTTTGCTTCGAGCCGAGGGACAAGACGAGACGAGGAGGAAGGCAAGGAGCGAATTGCGGGTTTCGCTTCGACCAAATCTCGGCTTCAGCTACTCGACTACAGGATGGTGAAAGCGATGGAAGGCCTCGATCCTAGCGTCAAGCTCTTGACCCTCTGCAACGTTCAATCGGCCAAGCCGACCAAACGCCAACGGGCAACCCAGAGGGATTGGCATCAAATCGCTAAAAAACACAAGTCGGCCGGTACCTCCCAGTCGACTACAGCTTCCGCTCCTGTACCGGAGCAATCGCAACAAGATCTTACCGCTACCCTCGCCTCTGCTGCCGATTCGGACGACGACGAGGAAGACTCGACTTCGACTTCGACGAGCGCCGCAAAGAGGGATTCCTATGATCTGCATTGGGCGCAGGACTCGCCATTGGTGGAGGGCAAGTCGGCGGACGAGTTGAAGGAAGTTAAATGGACCAAGAGCAGGAAGACCGTCGCTGGACTCGGCCAGGCTACCAAGTGGGAGGTTCAAGGCGCTGCGAAGGAGGAGGGGCAGAGTGCCAACATTGTGAGTTGGGCTGTAGGGTTTAGGCATAGTTGAGCGCATGCTGACTCGTACTCTCCATCACAGTACAACGCCCGCTTGATGGAGAAGCTCAAGCAGAGGATGGCCGTCTCCCCTTTCGGTTCGTCTCGGTTCGGCTTTCCCGTTTCCTTCCTTTGCTAACCTCTTTCCCCTCCAGGCTCCATCACCCCTACCCAAACCTCTCTCCTCACTCACCTCTCCAACTACTCCGACCTCTTCCACCCCTCCGTCACCCTCGGCGCCGCTCACTCCTCCCTCCGCTCGGCCCTCTCCCTCCACGCCATGAATCACGTTCTCAAGACCCGTTCCCGCGTCCTCAAGAACAACGACGCTCTCGCCCGCGCCGCCGCCGACCCCTCTGCCCCTCCCCTCACCCGCAACACCCAGGATCAAGGTTTCACCCGACCAAAGGTTCTCATTCTCCTTCCTTTCCGCAATTCCGCCCTCGAGTGGGTCGACGCTTTGACCAGCTTGAGCGGCGCCGAATCGGTGGAGAATAAGGCGAGGTTTGATGCCGAGTACTCGTTGCCTGAGGGAGCGACGGATAAGTTGGAGGAGAACCCAGAGAATTATGCCGAGGATCATGTCCACACGTTCAAGGGGAACATTGATGATAGCTTTAGGGTGGGATTGAAGGTGACGAGGAAGACGGTCAAGCTTTATTCCGAGTTCTATAGCGCCGACGTGATTGTGGCTAGTCCGTTGGGATTGAGGACCAGTATTGAGAAGGAGAAGTGAGTTCTTGCCTTCTTATTACTTCGTATCGACTTGTCACTGACATCTCCTCCTTTCTCACAACCCCATCTTTGCCATCCCCTTCCCCTTCCCTTCGCCTTTTCCCTCTCGCCCTCTTCCCTCTCACCTCTCCTCCTACACTGCAGGGGCGACTCGGACTTCCTCTCCTCGATCGAGCTCCTCGTCGTGGACCAGATGGACGTCATGATGATGCAGAACTGGGATCACGTCCAGGTTCGTCCTCTCCCCCCACTGCTTCTCCTCGCTCGGCGCTGACCTCCCCTCTCCCCTGCCCTTTCTCCCTACCCCCAATCTCCCTTCACTCCCCCGCTATCGACAACGATGACTCCGTTCCCTTCTCTGCGATCGCTCTTTCTCAACGAACAGTTCATCATGGACCGCCTCAATAAGCTCCCCGAGGAAGCACACGGCTGTGATTTCTCGCGCGTCAAGCCTTGGTACTTGGACGGCAAGTGAGTTGGGCTCCCTTCTCTATCTCTATTTCCTCCTCTCCTAGATGCTCGCCCGCTAACGGCTCCTCTCGCCCTCGCCCCTCCTTACCTCTCCTCACCCTCGCCTCCGGCTCACCCTTTCCCCTCCCTCTCGCTCCCCCCACCGCAGAGCCTCTTCCCTCCGCCAATCCGTCCTCCTCTCTTCCTCCGAAACCCCCGAAATGCGTTCCCTCTTCCTCAAATCCCTCACCAACCTCGCCGGCAAGACCCGCCTCGAATCCGTCGAGGAAGGAGTGTTGGCTCAGGTGCCGAGGGGAGTGAAGCAGGTTTGGCAGAGGTTCGAGTGCCCGGATGTTTATTCTGAGGATGATCGGAGGTTTGAGTGGTTTACTACTAAGGTGCGTTCCTCCCTTTTCTCTCCCCCCGCCGAACGAGCGCCGAGCTGACCCCCACGATGCGGAACAGACCCTCCCTATGCTCCTCAAATCAGCCGTCAGCTCGAGTCAGACCATCATCTTTGTGCCCTCGTACTTTGATTTCGTCAGGCTCAAGCGGTACATGAAGAAGTTGGACGATTTCTCGTTTGCCAGCATCTCCGAGTGAGTTGGTCTTCCCTGTCCCTCTCCGCCTACTCCCTTCGTCTTCGCCGAGGGTACGGTGTATGATGCACCGAAGCTGATGCGCTTTGATACACAACAGATACTCGCCCACCCCCGACGTCTCGCGTGCTAGGGGAGCCTTCTTCGCGGGCAAGAAGAACTTTTTGCTCATCACTGAGAGGTTCCACTTCTTCCGTCGGTGCGTTCTAGCTTCTTATTCTTTCCCCCTTGCCTTCCGCTTTTCCCCCTTCTCTCTAAGCCTGCGCCCACCTGCGCGTTGAACGCCGAGCGATGAGCTGACCGTTCGTTCTCCTCTCCCCTGCTTCGTCTCCCCTCGCCACACTCCACCACAGCTACCGCATCCGCGGCGCCAAGACCGTCGTCTTCTACGCCCCACCCCAACACCCATCCTACTACCCCGAGATCCTCTCCTTCCCCTTCCCCCGTCTCAACACTTCCTCCTTCTCTGGCGCCGAGGAACCCGAGGTCGATCCTTCCGAGCTGAGCGCGCAGTGCTTGTTCTCAAAGTATGATCTGTTGAGTATGAGGAGGATTGTGGGCGACGAGGATGCGAAGAGGATGGTTGGAAGCTCCGAGGCCGAGGGGACGAGGTTCACGTTTTTGGAGTAGTGTGAAGCGGGAGGAGAGGTGTAAGATTAATAGCTTGCAGAGCATGTAGTAAGATCTAGCTAAGAGACGAAAGCGAGTCTCAATATTTCAATCGCTCTTCGCTCCGACTCCGTTCGCCTCTCGACCTCGGCCGTTTCGACTCGTTCATCTCTCTCCCTCCCGCCTCTTCGCCGCCCGACTCTCTGCAGCCATGTCTCGTCCTCCTCCGCCTCCACCGCCGCCGCCGCCTCCTACTCGCCAACAGATCTATGTCAAGTCGCTCGTACCCTCTGGATTGGACTACATCACCCTCCCCGACATCATTGACGCTTTCTCGAGGGGGACGGGGGATAAGGTCAAGGATGTGTATAGGCCTGCAGGGGAGGGGAACTACTTCTTTGTGGAGTTGGCTACTAGGGAGGTAAGTTCGCTGCTGCTAGGAAAGAGCTGTAGGGGAGCAGGAAGCTGACTCGCGCGCGCGGTCCGACGGCGATTGAAGGGAGTGCTCGCCGCTCTCAACGTTCGACAGATCAAGAACTACCCGTGAGCTTCTCATCCCTCTCTAACTTTCCTGCACCTCTTCAACTTTCCTGTACCTCTTCAACCTCCTCTCCGAGCAGGATCCACGTCGAAGAATCGGCCAAAAACCTCGATTCCAGCTGGTTTGGTCATGCCCAGTCGATGGGAGGTAGGGATTTCACGGGGAGGAAACCTTTGCCTGTTTGGGAGCAGAATAGGTTTGGTGCGAAGGCTGGAGCTGGGGATGGAGGATGGGAGGAGGGAGGAGGATGGGGGAGGGAGCTGAAGGGACCGAGGTGGGGCGGAGGAGGAGGAGGAAGAAGGGATAGTGGCTGGGGTGGGGAGGGAGGTAATTGGGAGAGGGAAAGGGATGGGGGCTGGGAGAGGCGAGGAGGAAGGAGCAGGAGTAGGAGCAGGGAGAGGGAGAGGGAGAGGAGCCGATCGCCGAGCGCCGAACCGAGGCGCCGTAGTCGTGAGCGTGAGCGTGAACGTGAGGGCAGGGAGGAGAGTTATACCTCGAGCGGTAGGAGGAGGGATAAGGCAAGGAGGAATTACGGCGAAGATGAGAGGGAGGACTACGACCATCGAAGGAGGAGGAGGGATCGCTCGCGCTCGCCTGATGATCGACACCGCCGTTCTTTCCACCACCACCGTCGTCGTTCCCGCTCTCGTTCCCCAGCTCGCTCCTCCCGCTCACATCAGCACCGCCGTCGTCGTTCGCCCTCCCCCGACTCTCGCTCTCGCCAACGTTCCCCCTCTCGCTCCCCCGTCGCCCGTTCCACACATAGCAACCGCCGACCTTCACCCTTCCACTCTTCTAGCCCCGAAGGGCAAGACGATACTCCTTCCCGTATCCGCGAGCGACCTCCTCCTCGTGCTCGCGCCGAGAAGGAGGATACGCCGAGAGGGAGGATGAGTGTCGAGACGGTTGAAGAAGAGCTTGGGGAGGGTGATGCCGCGATGGGAGAGGATAAAAGGGAGCAGGTTGTTGTTGAGGATGAAGAGGAGATGAAGGGAGTGGACGAGGCGGAGGAGGTGGTTTGTGAGGACTCGGCGGAGGAATTGGAGGACAGGGCTTTGCGTACGCCCTCCCTTCCCTCTTTCTCTCCCTTCCTCCCCTTCTTGCTAACTCACTCGCCTGTTATCCAGGCGAAGTCTCGACCCTCATCGTCCGCAATCTCGCCCCATCCTGCGACGCCGAGGTTCGTCGACCTCCCTTCTTCAGCTCGGCGCGCGCTCACTCACTGACTCACTTCTCACCTCACCAGCGCCTTCAACAATTCGCCTCCCAATCCGGTCTTCTTGACGTCGTACAAACAGGAGCACACGCCTACCTCTCGGGCGAAGGGTGCGCCTCTCCCTCCCTCCCTCGGCGTTCGAGCAAGACGAGCTAACCGAGGAAGAAATGCAGGTTCATCGAATACGCCGATGCTCAGACCGCTAATAGGGCGCTTTACGAGTTGAATGGGAGGAGTTTGGAGGGCGAGTGGATCAGGCTGCAGAGGTAAGAGGTTCGGCGAAGGGAGCGAGTGAGCGCCGAAGCTGACCTTTCTCGACCGGTGAGCAGGGTCTGAATACGAGAAATGGGCTTGTATAGTAAGACTTGCAGTGTTTTGATCCTCTTGAGATGCAAATCAGCTTGATGTGCCACAGAAAGCTCGCTCCCTTTCCGCAGCCCGAGACGAGACTTATCCCCAGTCGAGCGGCTCATCGCTCCTTGCCTTCCTGCCCTCAGTCGCCCGCTCGAATGGCTCACCAAATCCACTTCAAATCGCTCAACGAGGAGTCTCTGCAGCCTTACAGCGATCAAGAGATTGCTACTGCTTTGCTCGTCTTTGGACAGGTGAGCTTGCGCTGCTGCTGCTCGTCGAGAGCGCAAGACGCGTTCTGCTAGGTTGCTGGCTTGCTGATAAATGGAGGCTGTTACCAGGTCATAGAGGTCTGCCGCCCCGATCGTAGACCTTCGCACAACTACTGCTTCGTAAAGTTCGACACGGAAGAGGTGAGTGATCTCTTGCTGTTGGTGTCGTCGCGCCGCCGCGAGGGAGGAGAGCTGACGATTCGTTTTACGACGTTATTCAAAGATCAACGCGCTCAAGACGGGAAGCGTGAGGATAGGTGAACACCTGTATGCTCTTGCCTTCCTCCTTTTTCGCTCTTGCTCTCGTCGTCCAGCGCGCGCAAGCTGACCGCCGAACCCCCTGCAGCTTCATTCTCAGCCCTTCCTTCCGCGAACGAGCACACCACGGCGGTCTCGTCCCTGCCTTCAATCCCACTCCCCCCATGTTCAACCCCTACGCCGCCGCTCAACCTTTCTTCACGCCCCCTCAGTTCGGCGGTACCAACTTTCCCTACGCCGTGGGCGAGTCGATGCCTGGAACAGCCGAGAGGGTCAAACGATGGACTAGCTACGGAGAGGCGGAGCAGCAGGGTGGAGGAGCGGCTCAGGGAGGAGGAGGAGAAAGCAAGGAGCCTCCCGCGATGCCGGCGGCGATGAGGGCGAGGATGGAGGAGGAGAGGAGGAATCGGGAAGAGAGGCGTGCTTCTAGCTCCTCGATTCCCATTCCCCTAGAGGTAACAGGAGCAGGAGCAGTAGCGAGGGAAGGAGGAGAAGGAGGAGATCCAGCTCGGCGCCAGCAATCGCCGCTCGTCCTCTCCTCGGGCGAATCCTCACCTCGTCGTGGATTTGTCTCCCCAATAAGGGTCACTACCACTTCCCCTACGAGCGACTCTCAGCCTCCTCCCCCTCCCCCTCCTGCCGATACGCCAGACGATACGCCTCGCGACCCTTCGCCTCATTTGAACGGCAACTCAGCTGCCGAGGACGAGCAGATGGCGGGCACGGCTTCGGCGATCAAGGGAGGTGAAGACGTTTTAGATCGTGGAGACGCGCTGCCGGGCGATGGCATGGAAGTTGTGGAAGAGCTCGAGGAACCCTGCGTCGACTCGGCGGCCGAGCTCAAAGCCCGAGTGTTCGGTTCGTGGTTCTTCTCCGCCTGTCTATCCTTCTCAGAAGTACGACTGACTTTTATTTGCTTCCCCACAGCCGAATCCTGCTCCCTCGTCGTGCGCAACCTCGCCGAAGAGTGCACTTCCTCGGTTCGCTCCTCCACCTTCTTCGCTCGGCGCTCGTTCGCTGACCTCCCTTCACACCACCCAGCTCCTTCAAGAATTCGCCTCCCAATCTCAGCTCGTCATCATCAAGGCCGAGGCGCATGGCTACTACGTCGGAGAAGGGTGAGCTTCGGCGTTCGCTTCCTTTCCGCCGAGCCGAGCTGATTCGCTTCTCCTTCGCTCGCAGCTTCATCCAGTGGTCCCGACCTGACGAAGCGGACGAGGCGTTGCTGTCTTTGAATGGGAGGAAGCTTTTGGGTCAGGCGGTGAGGTTGCAGAGGCGAGTCGTCTGCTTCGAGGACTGAAGCGACTCC